>JABUOV010000802.1:0-12922 GCA_025617405.1 Perca schrenkii
GACTTTGTTTAACTTGTTTCCACAGATGACATCAGTCTTTCCATTAGCTTTGTTGCTCTGTTTGTCCAGCGGACTGTTGACTGCATATGTAAGTACACTCTTAAAAAAGAAATCACTAAAATAACAAAAAAAGATCTGGCAGATTAAAAATATATGTCCTATTATTATAAACAGTTGTTAATAAACAGTTTACAATCTTCACTTTTGATTAAATGTTTGCCCTGTTCAGCAGATGTTATTGCACAAACAGTTAGTTTGTTGCACTCATAAATGTGCATTGAAAATTGTGAGCTGTGCAACAGGGAACATATTCGTATAACATCTAAAGCTAAATGTAGCTCTTAACTGCCTGAGTTAGATGATGATTAACACTAAACATTAGAAAATAAGTCGAGTCCCCCCCATCATGAAGGTCATTGGCTGTTAAAGTCTTGTGAAACTTATAATAAATTGACATTTTTGTGATCACAGTGTTGTGAAGAAAATAAAACCTCCTGCCCAGGTCAGAACAGTATCTCTGACTCGTTGGGTTGCTCTGATTGTAGTCTTGCATTGCCAGCTCTATCTCCACAGCGCTGCGGAGGAACAAGCCATAAATGAACAGTTGTTGATATAGACTAGTGTGATTGTTTTTGGCGTGTTTGTTCATACAGGGTGAACCTTGCTGCCCTCCTGGTTGGACTTCGTTTGGCTCTCGCTGTTTTGCTTTCTACATGCAGACAAAGACCTGGATCGATTCAGAGGTACAGCAGTTCCATCTATCATAACACATGTATGCTTAATACCAGTGTACTCTAATACTTTACTGCAGTAAAAAGTACTTATACCACATGCTCTAGGCTATGGCCTACCGTTGGGGGCAGTCATACAACAAGTTGTTATGCCAATCGGCAATATAACCGAAGAAGAACACGCATCTCGACCCTGGGCATTTCTCAATCTGTGTTCTTCTATTGACTTGTGTTCTTGTGTCCCTGTGAAACGTCATCACGTGTTGCAGGGCTCTCAAGTTTTGAACAGAGTTCAGAGTGAGATTTTGGCAGCAGGGGTTTGGGTGGGGAGTCTTATCTGATAAATGACACATAAATTCGTACACAAATAATTTTTTTTAAAATTTAATTCAGTATTTCTTTGTGTGGGTGTGTGTAATAATTAATACTATGCATTGTCTGGATAAAATATAATGAAATAGCCAAGGCCAAAGTTTTTCACAGTGGGGGCTGGGAGGTTGTGTAAAAAGTAAAATAAAAATAAAAGTAAAGAAAAAACAAAAAATATCCCAAATTATTTAATATATTACACATGAAGATAAGCTTAATATAGGTAACCATACAGTTAGGCTTAATAATTCACTGTGCCTTCCACATATATGTGTAACATTAAAACATGATGTATAAATAATATATATCTATTCATTTTCATCCATCATGCCCAGTTTAACATGCAACTCAATTTTATACAATATATGTACAGTAGGGGGTCCCTACTCCGTCTCTCTTTCAGCTAGGGGGTCCTTTGCCTAAAAAACGTTGAAGCCCTCTGCTCTATGTTGATTTCTGCCGCCACAGTATCAGGGCAGACGCACAACAGGGGTTCCGCTATGTAGCTACATGTAGTAGGCTGTATAAAGTCATAATTCCACGACTCTACAGAGCCGTGTGCTCTACTGAACTCAAGCCAACTGTCATCCGCTCTCTCTCCCCTCAACTGGAACAATGACAGGACGTCATCACTCGCCAAGTCATGGCAACCAGATAAACAACAGGGCGAGTATACTTGTCACTCAATCTCAGGCAAAGTCACAGCCAAACAGCGACGAAAGCCACAACTTGAAATCCGCACTCACTCAGCTGGTGCCTGGCAGGCACTAGCAGCGCCAGGATTTTGATTGTAGGTGGGCCTCCAGAAAACTGGATGGGCCAATTAAAATAAGACAAAAAAAATGTATTCAGGTTCCCCCTGCTTACAGACAGCCAGACACTAATAACGTTAAGACACTAGGCTACTTGCCTTGCTGGTGTGATGGGGTGGCTACGGGAGGACTTGATGGGGAGAGGGCGGCCGAGCAGGATGGTAAGTCGTCACTTGTAACCGCATGTCCTCCTCCTGGCTCCTGCTCCTCAGAACGTTTATTGCTGAATTGAAATGAAAACAAGCTGCTTTGCTTCGCTTTGCGTTTCATATTAGCTAGCTAATAGCTACAGTCTGTGTCTGTCTCATTCATTGAGCTTGCTTGAAAAGCTTGCGCGCAAACGTCATTCATTTCATTGGATCGCTTGCTAGTGACGATGCAATCTGTGGGCAGGCTTAAGAGTCCACACTTGAGATAGAAGCCGCTGATTGGCTGAGAAGCTTTCATTCAAAGCTTTCCTCGGGCTGCTTATTGGATGAACTGCTAGAATGAAAATCACTCGCTTTGTTCTCCCTTGCTGTGAGGGGGCCGCAAACAGTTTGGCTGATGCAGAGCGAAGTGGGCGGGTTGGGGTATATGGTTTGACCATGTCCTGGTTGTAAGCTGGGGCTGATCCGTTCGTGGCCCTTAATGTAAGTACCAGTGTCTTGAAGCGGATGCGGCCGCAATTGGTAGCCAGTGAAGAGAGCGGAGGAGAGGTGTAGTGTGAGAGAACTTGGGGAGGTTGAAGACAAGCCGAGCTGCTGCATTCTGAATGAGCTGCAGGGGTTGGATGGCACATGCAGGCAGGCCAATCAGGAGGGAGTTGCAGTAGTCTAGATGTGAGATGACTAGAGCCTGAACCAGAAGCTGAACCGCCTTCTGCGTTAGAAGGGGACGTATCCTTCTGATGTTGTGCAGAATGTATCTACATGATCGGGTGGTTACAGTAATATTGGCAGTGAAGGAGAGTTGGTCGTCAAGTGTCACACCCAGGTTTCTAACAGTCTGGGTGGGGACTACCACAGAGTTGTCAATTGTTATAGTCAGGTCTTGGGTAGGAGAGCCCTTCCCTGGGAGGAAAAGGAGCTTAGTCTTGTCGAGGTTGAGTTTCAGATGGTGTGCGGACATCCAAGAAGAAATGTCAGTCAGACAGGCCGAGATACGTGCTGCTACTTGAGTTTCAGACTCAGGAAAGGAGAGAATTTGTTGGGTGTCATCTGCGTAGCTGTGATAAGAAAAGCCATGCGACTTAATGACAGACCCGAGAGAGTTGGTGTACAGAGAAAAGAGGAGGGGACCCAGGACTGATCCCTGGGGAACCCCATTTTTGAGTGGGAAAGGTTCTGAGCTAGATCCTCTCCAAGTTACCCGGTAGGTTCGGTCTGCCAGGTAAGATGTGAGCAATGAGAGCCTGAGACACCCAGATTCTGGAGTGTCGAAATGAGGATCTGGTGGTTCACTGTGTCGAAGGCAGCAGAAAGGTCCAGAAAGATGATGATGGAAGAGAGAGAGGTTGTTCTAGCAATGTGAAGCTGCTCAGTGACAGCAAGGAGGGCAGTTTCTGTTGAGTGACCAGCCTTGAGGCCAGACTGGTGGGGATCAAGAAGGTTGTTCTGGTGGAGATAGGTAGAGAGTTGATTATAAATGGCACGCTCAAGAGTTTTAGATGGAAATGGAAGAAGGAAGACGGCTCTATAGTTATTTACATCAGAGGAGTCGAGTGTTGGTTTCTTGAGTAGTGGGGTCACTCTTGCCTCCTTGAGGGCATCGGGGAAACAGCCAGTTGACAAGGAGATGTTAATGAGATGGGTGAGGAAAGGAAGAAGGTCAGGAGCAATAGAATGGAGGAAATGAGAAGGGATAGAATCCAGGGGGCAGGTGGTTGGGCGGGAAGAGGTAATCAAAGTAAGAATTTGATTTGGAGGTAGAGGGGTGAAAGAGTACTTGACGTGATGGATGGTAAGGTGATTTCAGAACGAGTGGTGGAGAATGAAGAGCGTATGTTGTCTAACTTTTTACAAAGTAGTTGACAAAGTGGGTTGGTAGGAGGGAGGTGGTGGACTGGGGGAATCTAGCAGGTTAGAGAAGATGGAAAAAATTGGGAGGCGTTGGGAGGCATTAGTAAGAAAGAGTCAGATGGAGGGAGGGTAGATAGAGTACATGCCGCCAGAGAAGAAGGAGAGTGAACGAATATTATGGCGGGCAGGTACGGTGTCTCGTGAGATATGGTTGTGAGCTTGGGAGAGTGGTAGAGAGTAAGAGATGAAGAAATGGTCTGAGATATGGAGTGGGGTAACAGTAAGGTTGGATGTAGAGAAGTTTCTGGTGAATATGACATCTAGGTGGTTGCCTGTTTGCAGAGATGGGGACTCGAGTTTGAGACTCGGACTCGAGTGCGACTTAAGTCGCGCACACAGTGACTTCAGACTCGACTTGAGACTCGTCCTCAAAAGACTTCAGACTCGACTCGGACTCGAGCTGCGGGACTCGTGAACAATGTTGAATTTTAGGAAACGTCTGACGAGCTCGCTATACCCCTCCCTCCGTTACCTATAACCTGCCTACGTAACACGTACGTATTGCTGGCTGGAGGAAAACAAACAAACTTGTCAAATTCACCGGCCGCTGCTGTGCCATTCATCGTAAGTTTTGCTTTCAAAAACTTTAAACAAGACGGCCCAAACAAAAGAAGCGCTCAATGCAAAATATGCAATATCACGATAAAAGATTCTGGCTCAACCACATCTCATTTTATCAGGCATCTGAAAACGCACACTGATAGGTAAACATGTTTAGCTCAGCATTGACCATCTACCGTTAGCTTGCTTCTTGCTTTAGCTACGACCTAACGTTACGGGAGGTTAACTCCGACTGTCTTCCTTATCAAATATAAAATGAGCGTTTGTTTAATTGCCAAACTTGTGGTGGTCGATTAACGTTACGTTAATCATTTAGGTGCCACTGTCATGTCGGTGCCATCACGTTAATTATTAACGTTGTCTGCAAACAGGTTACAGGATTATTGTTGATCATATAACGTTACAGTTTCATTTAATTAACGTTACACTTACAGGATTATTGTTGATCATATAACGTTACAGTTTCATTTAGTTATAACGTTACACTGGTTTGAGAGTCTGGGATGTGTTGACTTACAGTAGTTTATAAGGTATGATTAGTTGCATAGGCAGTGCACATTACATGGATCTGCCACTAAGTAAATAACAAATAATTGAGGATTCTCTATCATAAGGAAGTGCACTGTAGTGTGTTAAAAATTTCATTTGGTTGCAATAGTGTTTTGCATTTAGCTACACTGTGATGTTTTGCAGTTTTGAACTAAATAGGAGTATGTCAATTTTAGTGTTGTGAGTTATAATATTTTCTATATTTGGTCTTCTGGCCCCACAGAGCCAGCACAATAGGAGCCAAGGCCTTTCATTATAATTCATCAACAGACAAGGGAGTCCTTTTTCTTCAGAGCCTCAATTTTTGGTCTGTACTGTATGTTACTTAAAGTACAGATATTAACTTAAAAGTAAAGCATTCTTGGTTTTTATCATGTTGCAATAGTCTGTTTACACTGATTATATACCAAAATCAAAGCTGATACTGTATGCTGATAGATAAAGGAGTCATAATAACATATTGCATGCTTTGAATTTCTTATATATAGCTATGCAGTGTTCTAAGCAGCCTGGATGGGTCGCTGTACGTGATGCAACACTTATTATAACCACAAGAGACTTGAGACTTGACTTGGACTCTAGCTCAGAGACTTGAGACTTGACTTGGACTCTAGCTCAGAGACTTGAGACTTGACTTGGACTCTAGCTCAGAGACTTGAGACTTGACTTGGACTCTAGCTCAAAGACTTGAGACCTGACTTGGACTCTAGCTCAGAGACTTGTGAGCATCTCTGCTGCTTTGTGAGTGGGCGGTGAAGGAGAGAGTGAGAGGGCAAAAGAAGAGAGAAGGTGTAAAAAGGCAGTCGACTTCTCTGTCTGGATGTTGAAGTTGCCCAGAAGTACCAGCGGAGGGCCAGTTTCAGGGATGTTTGAAAGAAGGACATACAGCTCCTCCAAAAACTCCCCCAGAGGACCTGGTGGGCGGTAGATAACAATGATGACTAATTGTACAGGATGAGTTATTGTGACAGCATGAAGTTCAAAAGAGAGTGAAGTGTGGCAGTGGGTAGAGAGAAAATCTCCACTTGGGGTTAATGAGTAGGCCTGTCCCCCCACCTCTCCCAGTGGGTCTGGGTGTGTGGGTGAAAGAGTAGGCAGAAGAGAGAGCAGCAGGGGTGGATGTGTTGGTTGGTGTAATCCAGGTCTCAGTGAGAGCAAGGAAGTCAAGGGATTGCTGGCTGGCTAAGCCAGAGATGAACTCAGTCTTGCGAGTGGCAGACTGGCAGTTCCACAGGCCACCTGCAACTAGTTGTTGAGTGTGTGTGGAACGGGGGGGATAGGTAGGGAGAGTTAGGGTCACGGAATTGTTGTTTGTAGTGTCTCCGAGAAGAAACACGGACAGGAATGGAGAAGCAGCACATTTCCGAATACAGACACCGAGCAGTGTAAGTGGGATATGGGATGTCAAGCCCACTTAACTTCCCACTTAGCCTCCTGCGTAGACTCCTTTGTCTTTGTCCTCCGAGTCTTCGTCCGCTGAAGCTGCCGCTTCACGCAAATGCCAATATTAAATACAAAAAGGTGATTGGTGTTGGCTACAGGTGGGAGGCCCCACCCTGGCTAATCAGTCAGAGCACCTGAGAGTCTTCAACCTCCGCTCCCCTAATTCACACTTCACACTAAACTAGTTTCACTCTAAAAAACGCCACTAAATTATGCCTAACACAAGCAATCCAGCAAAAACACAGTAGCAGCAGAAGAAAGTAGAAAAGTAGAAGAAGTAGCAAGAAACCCAAATAAAGTAAGTACTTAGCTTAAAATATAGTTGTCCAGTAGTTAGTTCCTTCAGAAATCAAAAGCACTCTGGAACAGTTAAGATTCCCAGAAATGTTCTTGACACGCCCATTGTACCGAGGATGCATTGGTTGGTAACATTCAATGATGGTCTGGTTTCCGGTACATAGACAGCCCAAAAACGGGACAATTTTAACAATTTTCTCCATCTTATTCATCACTAAATTCACTTCTGAGAACATTTTAGGCGAGAAATAAACGTTTTAGATTTCGAATATAGGCAATCTTGCAAAAATCTTTGCCGAATTGTAGGGCTGAAACGATTCCTCGAATAACTTGAATAATTCGATTACAAAAAATCCTCAATGCAAAATGACTTGCCTCGAAGCTTCGTTAAATCAGTGTTACCAACGTTGTATCGCTGACGGTGTTTCCGCACGGAGCATTATTACTGTCGCACAGACGCGGCTCACAGTCTGCTGCTACACATGCCAGAGCGTAAATAGCGAGGGGCTAAGAGAAAACGACAGAAAGTGTCCAAAGTTTGGAATCAGTTCAAACGTAATTAAAAGTAAAACTCTGTTCAGTGTGTCTACTGCAAAAATCAAACTAGCTTACCACGATAATAGCATGACGTAGGGGCTTTAGCATCTCAACAGAAAACATGGAGTCTAACTTAATCATCCATCCCACGAAACGGACCCGACAAAAGTAAAGCACAGAGTCGTATGGATGATGAAACTACACCAAACACAACAACTACCAAAAACAAAGACAAGAGAATATGTAGTGGTGACCACGATCTGATCTAAAGAGCTGACGCGTTGACTATCCCTTTGGAAAAACAGCTGATTGTTGCGCATCTCTCTCTCTCTCTCTCTCTCTCTCTCTCTCTCTCTCTCTCTCTCTCTCTCTCTCTCTCTCTCTCTACGGAGAAACAGCTGATCAACGATCTAATAGCATAAGTGTAACAGAGCTGTGTGACATTATAATCAAATATATAAATGAAAATAGGTTGAGTATAACTAATATTTACATATATATTTGTATATACAGATCAGTCTCAGGTTGAAACTTGTAGTTCTGAAAGTTAAGTTGCACATCTTAATGTAATGTTTGTGTATGTTTAATGTATGCCTTAGTTTGAGGTTGATATCATTTGAAAACAAAATCTTTAAAAACAATGTAATTTGGCACTTAAATGCACTTAATATGTTTAGTTTTTTGAGAGATGATATTGTAAGCAATGTAGGCAATACAAATGTTGCTTTTTCCGAAAATGTTGCTTTTTTTCCCTAGTTTTGGTTGTTTAAAAACGCAAAAACAAATTATCCGATTAATCGATTAATCGATCGATAAAGTGCTAGATTAATCGATTACAAAAAGAATAGATAGCTGCAGCCATACCGAATTGACAATTTGCTCCAAAGTTTTCGGCGTTTTCAGAGCTCCATAAAGTGACGCGGCCGCCAGCTTGCGCCTGCCGGGGCCACAAGCTCGTCGCTCGGACAGTCACACTCGGAGACCCCGCTGTAAGCCGGAGATCTTTTAGATGGGTTCCGTAAATAAGAGGCTTTTATTTTGCCGTTGACGGATCGTTTGTTTAAATATCACAACACATGTCCATCATAAGATTAACGGGAACCTGTGGTTAACTGTCTTTTCGGAGTTAAACTCCACAAGCACACACACACACACACACACACACACACACACACACACACACACACACACACACCGCAGCTTCACACACACATAGACACACACAGCGCAGCAGGCAGAGGCGGGGGAGAGAGATATACCCGTTTCTTTTTGGGAGACTTGTTTAAATTATGCCATAGGCTATAGCCTACATTATATTTTGTATTTAGTTCATATTTTTGGTGCATTTGTTTTTTGTTTTTGTTTCAGTCTGTATGATAAATTAACAGTTATGTTAACACATAAAGTGGTAACATGCTATGACATGTTATGTAGACTAAAGGGGAGACACCAACCTTTATAATTTGAATTGCTAATTTCCATCTGTTGTCCCTGGGCATATACAGTGCACTACAATAATATAGAAATGATAATTCCACATAACACTAATAGGGACACATAGGACACAGTGCATTTATTTATTTTTTTTAATTTAAACTGACTTAAACTTATACACTAATAATAGTAGGGATCGCGTTCCACTCTTTTGAATAAGTAAGGGGTGTTTGAGCTAAACCATAAACAATACAATTAAAGCTCAATTAGTTTTATTTTTTCAATATTATTGCAATAGTTGTAGCATTATGAGGTTTTCTTTTTCGGAGATTGTTTTAATACAAAGTGGTTATATTGTTGTGGTGTATATTTCTAGCTGGTATTTTGGAGCCTTGCAGGTAGCCTCTGTGCTGGGAGTGTTGACCACTAACAGGAAGAAGGCATTGTCTCAAACTTTTAACAGTGTTTTCTGTGCTTGTGAACTTGCGAGTTCATTCTTCCAAGAACAACCAGCAAGAACGTTCTCCCCAAGAACACAAGTCTGTACTTTGCATTCTTGAGATTGAGAAACACCCCTTGTGAACTCTGGCAGTTGGAAAAACAACTTGATCACGGGGGCGGTCCCTGATATTCCCAGGTTGCATGAACGCAGCATTTTATCATCACACAGGAAGTGATGTAGCTCGTCTCTCAGCCTGTTCTTATGGAGCATTCATACATATAGCTGTGAAAAGTAAAGCTCTGTAATCTGTAAGTGTTCAACATATTTCAGAAAATTGACTGCTGCTGTATGAGAGCGTGAAGATCCTCGTATGGAGGAGGTCGGGGGGGATGTTAGGCTCCTAAAAACACAGCGCTTTCAAGCCGGGGAGCAGAATTCATGTCCTGAAGAAGTTAAGGAGAAAACACAAGACTTTCACCCAGGAAACAGGTGTTCATGTCCTGAAGAAGTTAAGGAGAAAACACAAGACTTTCACCCAGGAAACAGGTGTTCATGTCCTGAAGAAGTTAAGGAGAAAACACAAGACTTTCACCCAGGAAACAGGTGTTCATGTCCTGAAGAAGTTAAGGAGAAAACACAAGACTTTCACCCAGGAAACCGGTGTTCATGTCCTGGAGAAGTTAAGGAGAAAACACAAGACTTTCACCCAGGAAACAGGTGTTCATGTCTTGAAGAAGTAAAGGAGAAAACACAAGACTTTCACCCAGGAAACAGGTGTTCATGTCCTGAAGAAGTTAAGGAGAAAACACAAGACTTTCACCCAGGAAACAGGTGTTCATGTCCTGAAGAAGTTAAGGAGAAAACACAAGACTTTCACCCAGGAAACAGGTGTTCATGTCCTGGAGAAGTTAAGGAGAAAACACAAGACTTTCACCCAGGAAACAGGTGTTCATGTCCTGAAGTAGTTAAGGTGAAAACACAAGACTTTCACCCAGGAAACAGGTGTTCATGTCCTGAAGAAGTTAAGGAGAAAACACAAGACTTTCACCCAGGAAACAGGTGTTCATGTCCTGAAGAAGTTAAGGAGAAAACACAAGACTTTCACCCAGGAAACAGGTGTTCATGTCCTGGAGAAGTTAAGGAGAAAACACAAGACTTTCACCCAGGAAACAGGTGTTCATGTCCTGAAGTAGTTAAGGTGAAAACACAAGACTTTCACCCAGGAAACAGGTGTTCATGTCCTGAAGAAGTTAAGGAGAAAACACAAGACTTTCACCCAGGAAACAGGTGTTCATGTCCTGGAGAAGTTAAGGAGAAAACACAAGACTTTCACCCAGGAAACAGGTGTTCATGTCCTGAAGTAGTTAAGGTGAAAACACAAGACTTTCACCCAGGAAACAGGTGTTCATGTCCTGGAGAAGTTAAGGAGAAAACACAAGACCATGCAAACGCTGGCAGTTGAAAAAACAACATAATCACAGGGGCGGTCCCTGATATTCACAGTTGGCATGAACGCAGTATTTTATCATCACACAGGAAGTGATGTCGCTCGTCTCTCAGCCTGTTCTTATGGAGCATTTGTACATATAGCTGTGAAAAGTAAAGCTCTGTAATCTGTATGTATTCCACGTATTTATTACTGGCAGCAGCACATTGACTGCTGCTGTATGAGAGCATGAGGATCCTCGTAGGGAGGAGGTCGGGGGGGATGTTAGGCTCTTAAAACACAGGGCTTTCAAGCCAGGGAGCAGAGTTCATGTCCCGGAAGAGGGTTAAGGAGAAAACACAAGACTGTCACCCAGGAAACAGGTGTTCATGTCCTGGAAGTGTTTTAATCCAAACCACCTTCTTTTTTCTAATCTTAACTAGTCGTTTTGGTTGTTTTAAACTTTACTGTCTTTGCTGCATGACGCATGATGAACTGTACCAGGCTCTCAGTCACCTTTTTCTCTGCTAAATTTAACTATAAAGACCGCTAACCTTAACTGTCATGTGACCGGTAGAAAACAAGGAGGATCCTCTTGTGGCCTGAATGAGTATTACAACAACAAGAATTCTTGATTTCACTTTGAGTTTAACAAACAATTCTCCTCCAGGTGGGTACGTGGATGTGGGCTAATGGATCCAAATTCAACTACAAAAGCCTGGGCGGCGGGGAGCCTAACCTCCCCGGAGTGGAGAACTGTCTTCTGATGAACTGGGTTGGAGGTAAAACAAACATTTAAAACATCTTGTTGTATGTTGCAGTCTTTAATATAAAAGTTAGACATTGAATGTATTAATTTACTGGTTGTAAACTCTCTCTACACTGTAATAAATTTCATGTTAGTTTAACTTGGAAATGCAAGTTCCCCTGCTGCCTTGAAAATCGAAGTTCACTCAACTTGAAGACTGCCTTTGTTTCAACTTAGAAATTAAAGTTAATGAGGTTGATGTAACTACAGTGTTCTAGTTTTGTTAAAGTTGTTCTTTTAGTTGATTTAACTTTGTATTACTTGCTTTAACTTCATACTTTAAGTTAAAACAAATCATTTATTTTCTTTAATAATGCCAGAAACCTTCCTTGCCTAGTATAACAGACATACCTTTCTGCTTTGTTTTAAATAACACTTTCAAGTTAAAACAATATAACCACATTAATAGCGGAGATACCATGGGTGCTTGGGTGGGGCCGCCCCAGGGCCCCGTGCAAAATAGCGGCCCCTCTGCTGACCTTGTGTCACTTGACATAAAATGGCCGCTAGTGAAGTGACACGCCGCATAATGCTGGCTGAAAGTAAGCCTATAATTGCTCAACGTCTAGCACCGTAATACTCCACGTCTTATCAAACGTAACAGTCACTTAACTCATGGTTACAAATGTAAACCAGCACAACAATGACAATTACCAGGCAACAAAACACTACATTCTAACACACGTTTAATAAACAGAATTCATAAAGTTACATTTGTATTTCGAACAAACTGCAAACTTTTCAGCAAACTCTATTTACCGCCTTGCATCATGGGAATTGGCCAGCCAATGAACCAGTTGCAGTCTTGACTGCAATTGGTTGATAACTTAACTTACATACCTAAGTTCAATCAACACATACATTTTTTTAAATAGTCAACCCAACGAATAAATGCAAGTTTAACTTTCAAAAACTCATAAAGTTGAGTTCAAAATCGACAACTTGTATAAGCTTGTTCAGTTAAAAATAAGAAATAAGTGGACATAACTAAATGGGTCTGTAATATTTTACAGTGTACAGTAACCGGCTGGTTCGACTGGGTTTGTAACAACCAGGCTTCTTTTGTGTGCTCCAAGGACCTGTGTGTGTAACTCTAACCCACCATCATGATGCCTCTCCAGCTCATCTATAATCTCTATCATTGATTCACTTTCAGTTTGTTCAGCAGACAGAAACCGTCCTCTGCTGACAGATGACTCACTTTCACTTGTTTATTATCTGAAGAGTTAGGGAACAGTTCACATTTGGGTTTAAAATTAGACAGAAACTGGCTCACTGAGCTGGACAAAAACTAATCAGTAATTGGACTTTTAATGTATAGTAAATAACACAAAATTAAATACAGAAAAATTTTTCATTTGCAAACATAAGCAGCGCCCACTCAACACACTAATTAAATTTCTCTCTGAGAGTTATTGTTCAGATCGATACAACCCTCATGTGTGTACGCTAA
>JABUOV010000803.1:0-12896 GCA_025617405.1 Perca schrenkii
AAACAACATAGCCTTGCTAGCCTCCGCCGTCTCCGCCATGGCCACCAACCCGGAGGCGCTTCGTCCGGAGGTAGCCACGGAGATCGGCAAGGCTATGACCGCCATCCTCACCCTCACCACAGCGACCACGGTGGCGTTGTCGAGGATCCAGGCGTGGCAGACTGTGGCCCAGCGAAATATCTGGCTCCACATGTCACAGCTACCCACGGAGGTCAGGCGCGAGCTTCTGTACGGTCCCATAGCTCCCGATGGACTATTTGGACCTCGTCTACAGACAGCCACATCCCACCTCCACCAGGCAACCGAAGAAGCGGAGCGGCTACGGCAGCTTGGCTCCTGGGAGGCGGCGCCTCAACAACAGTGCCACCGCTCCACCAACCGTCATAAGATGAAACGCCCCACAGCCTCTGCTGCTGCTGCGCCCTCCCAGGCTTCGACCTCCGTCCCTCTGCCTGCCCCACCGCAGCAACAGCCGGCCCCCGACCGGCAGGCTTCACAGGGCCGAAGGATCATGAAGGCGGCTCCCACCTGGTCTAACCCGCCCCCGGAGCCACCCACCAAGCAGCGGCGACGGTGGCAATGACGGGGCGCAGGGAACGTCTGTCCCTCCACGGTTGAAAATCGGAAACACAACGGCCCTTTTAAGGGCCTCTGAAGTCTTTCTAAAGAGCAGTTTCCCCTCAACCTAGCAGCCCTTGTTCCCACTGAACATTACGCTGATGATATGACAGATGTTCCCCACACAAGCACACACCAGGTCACCGCTGCTCGCGGAGCTGCACCGCTCTCTCACTGTAGACAGTGGGAGCAGACGCCATACCGCTACACTTAGCGCTGCTCAGTTCTCCTCCTCCCCCTGGCTATGCCAGCGGGATGAGGACGACGATGACCCGCCACCCTTTCGACAAGGCCCTACCATGGGCTGGGCGACACGTTCTACCCACGTCTCGCCCAGCGGCGGGACGGGCTCTGCGCTTCCTGCTAGCTATGTCTGTGAACAACACACAGACATGCGCGCGCCCGCTCTTAGAGCACAGCGCGGCATGGATCAGACTGACACACATGGACTCGTGGATGTCAAAACTGATATCACGGGGCTACACACTCCATTTTGCCTCCCCCCGTCTTGCTTTGCGGGCGTGTTGGAGACAACTGTGTCGTCCCAGGCGGAATCAGGTGCCATGACGTCAGAATTACGGGAACTGCTGTCAAAGGGAGCAATTTCCTGAGTTCCTCCAGGGGAGGAGAACGAGGGTTTTTACTCCCGATACTTTCTCACTCCAAAAAAGTCAGGCAGGTTTCGCCCCATCCTCGACCTGTCCCAGTTCAACCGGTGCGTCATGGTACGTCCATTCCACATGCTGACTATCAAACATGTGTTGGAATGCGTGCGCCACCAAGAGTGGTTTACATCCGTGGATCTGAAAGACGCTTACTTTCACATCCAAGTCATCCCCAGACACAGGAAATTCCTGCGCTTATTTTTCCAAGGGGCTCATTTTCACTACAACCGACTGCCATTCGGTTACTCACTGGCCCCTCGCACTTTTTCCAAGTGCATGGAGACGGCACTTCAGCCGTTCCGGAAAAAAGGCGTCAGAGTCCTGTTTTATCTGGACGATTTGCTCATCCTGGCTCCCTCTCGGGAAACGGCGGTGCTACACACCGTGTCAGTCCTGCAGCACCTGCAGACACTCGGTTTCGCCATAAACTGGCAGAAAAGCGCATTGGTTCCCTCACAATCAATAGTTTATCTGGGCGTAGTGCTAAACTCGATTGTTATGAGGGCCAGGCTGTCACTGGTGCACGGAGAGGGAGTCAGACCCCATATCGTGCCCCCTGCCCCTCGTACTGACTTATCTCCAAACACTGGTAGATAACGACTTGGCCCCATCCACGGTCAAGCGTACGCAGCGGCCATTTCATCTTGCCACGAAGGCTATGGAGAGAGAACGGTTTTTGCGCACCCCCTAGTAAAACGTTTTTTGAAAGGGGTCAGACGGCAGAAATCCGCCGTGCGTTCTCTCACACCCCAATGGGATCTGGCCCTGGTACTCCGAGCTCTGGGGAAGCCCCCTTTCGAGCCTCTGGCACAAGCCCCTCTCAGGTTGCTGTCTCTAAAAACGGCGCTGCTCCTTGCACTGACATCAGCCAAGCGAGTGAGCGACTTATGTGCGCTGTCAGTCTCACCGTCCTGTCTCTCAATCAGAGGGGATGGGAGCGCAGCCACGCTACAGCGCAACCCTTCCTTCACACCAAAAATGTTAAAAAATTCCTTTCGGTCGAGGTTTTTTTCCCTCCAGGGTTTTTTTTCCCCCGCCTCATAACAACGACACGGAGGAGGCTTCCCACAGATTGTCACAGTATGTTTTACGCACGGCGGACATAAGGCGGACACAGCAGCTGTTTGTTCACTAAAGGGAACACTCCCAAGGGGCGGCCCTGTCGAAACAACGCCTGTCCCACTGGCTGTGCGAGGCTATCACCCAGGCCTATAACACGGAGGGGGCGGAGCCCCCCCAGGGCATTCGGGCACATTCTACACGGGCTCTGTCTGCATCGACAGCCCTGTTCAGAGGCATGTCAGTGGCCGAAATCTGTGCAGCGGCCTCTTGGGCATCTCCATGCCCTTTCATCCGCTTCTATTTGCGGGATGTGTCTGAGCCCTCCCTGACTCACTCGGTCCTCTCTTCTCACAACGACGAATGAGGCCCCGTCGTATGTATAATTGTATATATTATGTACATATGTATATGTTTTGTCACTATTATACAATCACGACATGTGCCGCTTTATGTTTTCTTCTGCCCCCTCCCCTCCCTCCCTACTCTGGGTGTCTGGGAGGAACTCGGGCGTCCCATAATTATCAATCATGTATTTCCCTCATCAATCATGCACGCCTGCATTCTCGGCTTGAGCTTTCAGCCAGCTAACAGGTCGTTGCCATGGCGGCACATGAGAGATAAAGTGACAGTAAGGGAAAATAAGTTAGTCTATGTTCCACTTGTGGGATCTGTCGCAGGTGGCATCGACTACATCAGCTTCGCCCTAACCCATAGCGTGGCTTAGAGGGCGAAGCTTATACGAAATAGAACGATAGTTACGGCGGCCGAAAAGGACGCTCCATAAGCCGGGAGGCGCCCGCGAGACAGCCCGCGAGGCGGCCCGCTGGGGACGCCCCACAAAAACGGGATGGCGGAGGTTGGGTTTAGGAAAAAACTTACGGTGAAAGGGCGCCTTAAACGCCGGGGAAAGGGCGCCTTAAACGTCGGGAGACGCGCCACAAAACGCCACACGCAGGGACGCCATCCCCGGGAAACAAAGCGCCGCGCGCGGGACGATCGGGTGAAAGTCCTGTGTTGTTTGACCCATCCACCACCCCGACCAACGTTCCTACGCGGATTTTCGGGTTTTTATATTACTCCCTACAATTTTTGTGCTGTGGCCACAAAATATGCTTCCCATTGAAATATATTACTTTACATTTTCGTGTTGCGCCTACTGAAAATGCAGTCAATTTACCATTTACTGTGAGAAAACTAGCATATCTGATGTCTAATAATTAAGTACCAAGTCCATTTATGGCAAACTACAGTGTCAACTAATAGGGGTGGGGAAGAAACAAAAATCGATTAACATAAGAATCACGATTAAAAATCAATTCACAAAAAAAAAAAAAAAAAATCGATTTATACCTTCTTAAGTTTTTTAGCCCCTTTTTATAATTAGCTTACAAATAGTTGCTTCCACATACATTGCCATTTATGGATAATTATACATTTTTTATATTTTTGACACTAATCAAAACGTCTATCTGTTAAATTGGAAGTAAGTCAATTTAGTAAGTCACAGCAGTGTAGAATCGGCTCTATTGAATTGATTATGAATCAATTTTGAATCAAATCATGACCCCAAGAATCGAGGTTGAATTGAATTTTCCAAAGATTCCAACCCCTATCTAATATGCCATCCCAGTATACGCAGCTCAAGTCATTAAAGGAGAATTCCGGCCAATTTTTACGTTAATCTTGAAACTGAAGGAATTAATCTTTTTTTTCTATTCTTTCTTTCTTCCGTCAAATGAATTGGCTTTTTGAGGGCCTTAACATATTCAAAAACTCACCAAATTTGGCGGTCGCATCAAGTCTGGTGAAAATTTATGTATTTTAAGGGTTTCGGGAATAGGCGCATAAAAATGGCTCGCTAGCGCCCCCTAGAATGTTAAGAAAATTGAGCCCCTGCAGTGCGTTTAACGTAGACTCACGAAACTTGGTACACATATGTAACATG
This sequence comes from Perca schrenkii, assembly GCA_025617405.1. NCBI lineage: Eukaryota > Metazoa > Chordata > Actinopteri > Perciformes > Percidae > Perca > Perca schrenkii. The sequence goes on from JABUOV010000803.1 coordinate 4,291, forward strand.
TTGAGATGTACAGAAAACTTCATTAGAGCCATACCTTAAACCCAACAGGAAGTCCGCCATTTTGATATCAAAGTTCGAAATTAGTGCGATTTTGGCCATTTCCACGTCGTACTTTAACGAACTCCTCCTAGAGATTTCATCCGATCAACTTCAAACTCGGTCTGTGCCATCTTAAGATGTTAAAGATGAAAAGTTGTTAAAAGAAAAACTTTTCGTCATAGGGCGTGGCCGTGGCGGGGCAGCCATTTTGTGCGTTTCGCAGCCGAAACAGGAAGTGGGTGTAACTCGAGCGTACATTGTCCGATTACCTCAAAACTTTTCAGGATTCATAAGAGTCCAACCCTGAGGACAAATAAAGGCCGATATTTACTTAAAGTCATAGCGCCCCCTAGTGGCAACAGGAAGTAGGCCCAAAAGTCAAGGTGCTATACTTTAACGAACTCCTCCTAGAGATTTCATCCGATGGACTTCAAACTTGGTCTGTACCATCCCAACACCTTAACGATGAAAAGTTATTAAAAGAAAAACTTTTCGTCAGACGGTGTGGGCGTGGCGGCCATTTTGAGTGTTTAGCGATGAACAAAGAAGTTGTTGTAACTTGAGTGTACGTTTTCGTATCTGCCCGAAATTTGTCACGATGGACAAGGGTCCAGGCCTGAGGACACCTACAGGCCAAAATTGACTTTTGGTCATGGCGCCCCCCGCTGGCATCAGGAAATCTGCCTTATATGACAAACATCATCCGATTTGCATGAAACTCAGAATGTGTGGTCTACATGTGATACTGAGCCGGCCCCTATAATATGACCACGCCCACTTACTCAGGCCACGCCCCCTTTCATAACATTTGAACCGTTTAAGGTAGAGTCATGTGTGAGGTGTCATTGAACTCAGCAGAGAGTTCCTTCTTTATTGGTGATGGTTTGGCCCGCCCCCTATGCTTAAGCCACGCCCCCTTTCATAACATTTGAACCGTTTAAGGTATACCCTTGTGTGAGGTATCATTGAACTAAGCAGAGACTTCCTTCTTCATTGGTGATGGTTTGACCCGCCCCCTATGCTTTAGCCACTTCCCTTTTCACAGCTAATGAACCGTATGACGTAGAGTCTTGTGTGAGGTGTCGTTGAACTCGGCGGGGAGTTCCCTTTTCATTGGTGACGGTTTGCGGCGTCTGAGTGCCGCGCGAATGCACGGTCGCAAGGAGCGGCGTCCGCCTGTAACCCCGACACGCACAGAGGCGCGAGGGCCCGTCCATCGCTGCTCGCAGCTTTAATTGCATTTTGTGTTTGTTAAGAGGCACAAAGGCACTCTAAAACTTGCCCCGACCACTGCCGTTTTAGCTCAGGGGACGCTTGTAGTACGTAGCTGCAGCTTCTCCGTGTTACCTGCACTGATTCGGGTCGGGTTTTTTTCTATCAAAAGTACTCGCGTAGCTATAGCGATCAAGATTAACGTAAAAATTGGCCGGAATTCTCCTTTAAGTTACTGATCCAGAACACTGTGTTTTTCAGTGAAATGACATTTGTCATTCCACACAGACTATATGCAGCTAGTGGATAAAAGTCCAAACACTGTTCAGCATTGATGCAAACCATTTGTCTAGCTTCTTGCCCAATGTTATAGAGGCCATACTCTGCCAGATAGGATGAGGAGTGTGGTGTCAACAGGAAGTACACATACTTGTTTTCCTTCATCAGAATGAGCTCAATTTGTCCAAATTCTACCGAGTCATCATTCCTAATGCATAGAAAGGACCCCTTCCTATACAGGGTACCCATCCATTTCACTTTTGTGGACACCAGCTCAGGATATGAAAGCGAGCTTGTCTTAACAGCATCCTACACTTTGTCACTGTACAGCTCAGTGTGGTAAGGAGACATGTTTTTCAATTGCAAAGTTGTAGCAAAGAAGGAGCTGGAGTTCATATATGACTGAAGAAGCTGATGGTTGTTGGCAAGTGTCTGACAAACATTTTTGAAGTTTTGTGTCCTCCTTATAAATCTTTTGAAGTAGGAATGTTTGCTCTCAAACGTCATTGTCCACAACCGTATGAGTGGACCAAGTTTCATGATCAAAGAGGGATAGTGGACGAGGTAGTGATGTTTTGGTTTCAGTTTTTCTGTGGGAAACAGTTCTTTCCTGGTTTCAAGATAATCTTGAATCTGAATGTTGAGGAAACTAACTTGGGAGATAGATATCTTGGGGGCACAGACAAACTCAACAAGCTCTTTCAGCATGATCACTTACTGCCACACCGGGTCCTTAGTATCTGAGATTTTATCACCAACAATCACTGGTAGAAGTCTTAAAAGACACAAGTTCTCAGCTGCCTGCCCACCAATCTTTTGTTTTGGTTTCAGTTTTTCTGTGGGAAACAGTTCTTTCCTGGTTTCAAGATAATCTTGAATCTGAATGTTGAGGAAACTAACTTGGGAGATAGATATCTTGGGGGCACAGACAAACTCAACACGCTCTTTCAGCATGATCACTTACTGCCACACCGGGTCCTTAGTATCTGAGATTTTATCACCAACAATCACTGGTAGAAGTCTTAAAAGACACAAGTTCTCAGCTGCCTGCCCACCAATCTTTTGTTTTGGTTTCAGTTTTTCTGTGGGAAACAGTTCTTTCCTGGTTTCAAGATAATCTTGAATCTGAATGTTGAGGAAACTAACTTGGGAGATAGATATCTTGGGGGCACAGACAAACTCAACAAGCTCTTTCAGCATGATCACTTACTGCCACACCGGGTCCTTAGTATCTGAGATTTTATCACCAACAATCACTGGTAGAAGTCTTAAAAGACACAAGTTCTCAGCTGCCTGCCCACCAATCTTTTGTTTTGGTTTCAGTTTTTCTGTGGGAAACAGTTCTTTCCTGGTTTCAAGATAATCTTGAATCTGAACGTTGAGGAAACTAACTTGGGAGATAGATATCTTGGGGGCACAGACAAACTCAACAAGCTCTTTCAGCATGATCACTTACTGCCACACCGGGTCCTTAGTATCTGAGATTTTATCACCAACAATCACTGGTAGAAGTCTTAAAAGACACAAGTTCTCAGCTGCCTGCCCACCAATCTTAGTACCACCTCCACTTACTTCAGAAGGAGCAGACCCAGCATCAGAACCCTCATACCTGAATTGTGCAATTCGTCTGTTCAGCTGTGTGTATGTGAACCATTTTGTTTAACTTTACAAAGTATCTATTGTAAATGGTAAGGTCATAGGCAACTACACCTTCAAACAAATCATGGCCTATGCACGGTGGGAGCCCTGGCAGGCATATATGGAAATACTCAAGAGAGTTGAAAATGGAGTCAAACTTGAGTCCCTTGACATTTGTTGCCTCAGTGTCCTTCAGTTGTTGCACTGCCTCCTTGTAGGTCTCAATTGTTCTTACAGGAAACCGGTCTGTCACGTTGTTAATTTCATTTGTAGGCACAATGCAATACCTGCAGCAGTAAAATTTTCAGTAAAGCCACCGATGTAGTGGGAGCCCAAATTGTCCCCAGCAATACATATGATTGTTGCCAATACCACCTGTCCAGATGAAGTGACCAGTTTCTCTCTGAAAGCATCCTTCCAAACATCTTGTCCTGTGCAAAGTACTTAAAGTCTCTCCCAGGGCACAGAAGCAAAAGCTGCAAGTTGTCAACACTAGAATGATAGAAACGGCTCAAAGTTGGCAAGTGTAAAGTAGACACCTACAATTTTGTGCTTTCTCTTTGATGAGCCAAGAGGGTTCACTACCTCAAATGCGTCCTGGTACAAGATCAGCTTTAAGCTTATACCTGGGTCCATAAATAAGTCATTGGACTTGAAAACTGATCCATCACAAACATCTGTGAACACATTAGTAGAAGCAGCATTATTTTGTGACTTCACACACTCTTGCCACACAACATGGTCTTAGAGTATCTTGAAGGGGGATATACTATGCGTAGCAGTCCCTCCTATTCTCATCTTTGCCCCGATAAATAGCCTGTGGGTGCACATATGAAAAGTTCTTTTTAAAATACTGTTTTCTTTTGTACTCCGTGGAAAGATGAGAGCTGCATGAAGAATGCAAATCTGCTCCTCCCAAACAACTCTCAAACAACTCACAAACATTTTCAATATCAGTGTCAGACAGGTTCACTTTAGCTGCCAGTACCTCCTTGAATTCCTTCTTAGTGTACTGGTGACAAATATCATTCAAACTGTTAATTTCATCAACAATCATTTGTATAGTTGATGATGGAATGAGGTATTTAGCCTGCATTTTTTAGATACAAGGCTCTCATTTCAGTGTCATCTGGCATATTGTCCGATCCACTTGCTCCATGACCTACATCTATATCACTTTCAACCTCAGCAGAATCCTGAGTAGACTCAGACTGTGCAGAATATGTAGGGGTTTCATACAATTCTGTTTAATGTTTATGACGTCTTGATATATGGGCAGTGAATGATGATCTCACTTTAAAAGTTTTCCCACAGTTTGAAAATGGACATTTAATCGTCTCATTTTTCATCAGGTGTGATCTCAGATGTGCAATGAGATCCTTGAGATCGGTACACTGTTTCTGACAACTTGAGGTCTCACATTTAAATGAACCTCCCATATAATTTCTCTGTGAAACAGAGGTGGTCCTGTGGTTACGGTAAATATGTGCTTTAAAAGCACTAAACTTCAGAAACCAGCAAAACAACAAGGGTACTGACTATTTGCTTCATGTCTATGTAGTACTTGATGATCTACATAACCTTTAACAGTTTTCAAAGAGAGACCACAGAATCGACAAATAAAAGGACCAGCCATTTTGCAGATCAGTCGTTTTCAGTGCAACATATCTTAACTGTATTAGAATTAAGGTTAGGTAAGCAATTCAAATCCAATATTTGTCTTTTTGTCAAATTCAGTAAATATCTCGTCACTGTCTGCTAGCTGTGTGCGCTTAAAACAAATCAACAAGTTTGAACTAAGCACTGGCTCTGTAAATGGGAAACAAACAAAGTGACCCAGACTACGTCACAACACTATTGTGTGTGTGTGTGTGTGTGTGTGTGTGTGTGTGTGTGTGTGTGTGTGTGTGTGTGTGTGTGTGTGTGTGATGCAGGTTACGTTAAATAGCTTTACATTAGCTGGTGCGACAGTTTTCTAAGCCATAACCTAGCCATCTTTACTTGCTGCGTCGTTCGCTCTACATCATGGTATTTTTTTCCGCTTCATTTAATTAATGTTTTATTTTCTGTATACAGATACTTAACAATAACTTAACTGGCAGGGGAACGAGGACGGTACAGGATCCCAGGGAAAGTCACCCATGAACATGCAAACAAAAAACAATGAACACAGCAAATGAAAACGGGGAGACACACAGCACACAGGAAAGGGGATACCACCACCCGGACACCAACACCACCACCTTCGGCTCTCAGCAAGTAAAAATGGGGGGAAAATGGGAAACACACACACAATTAAAGGGATTCACTCCCAACAATAGAGTCAAAAACAATATTGGAAAAAAATGAAAAGAGCAAACTGAAAGAAACTTAACACAAGATAGCAATTCAAAATAACAAAAGACACTTGCCAAATCAAAACAATAGCAATAATACTAATTATCATAATTAGGACAAAACAATGGAACAAAACAAAAGAAACTCAGAAGCTACTAATGAAAAAAATAAACTCAATAAAAAGAAAAGGAAAACCAACAAACGTAACTTTTAACTAAATTGAAAACAAAATAACAAAAAGAGAAATAAACCAAATAAATCCACTCTAATCATGTAGGGGGCTAACCCTTCCGCTATATTCACACACTTAAAACTCACAGTCAACACATTAGTGGCCGGACAGCAGTTGCTCAGTGGCCATGCAGCAGGCCTCCACAGCTGCGGCAGCAAAGGCCCGGATCGTGGGCCTCAAAGGCAGACCGCAGTCCAAATAGTAGAGTCTGTGTTAAAATTGTGCGTAGGCAAAACAGACAGCTGGTGATTGAGATGCTCAGCGGCTAACAAGAGTTTCCGGCAGCTTCAGTCCAATCCCTAGTTTTTACACAAAACAAATATTAAAACCAAATAAACCTAAAATGTAACTCCTAGCACATTTCGCCCACATACCGTTCAAGCAGAGTTTGAGTCGCTCCAGAGGGAAGACGCTCCAAGAATGCAACGTGCACAGACAGCTATCAGTGCTACTTGCTTTGCATTTCTGTGTTACCTTCCAGCCGAAGATCTACAAACGTTTGATACATAGTAAAATAACAGCCGTGAATGATTAACAAAAATGAGTGCAGAGGCAGCCAAACCGCCACCTTACCTGACGCCCGAGAAGACAAATCACAGCAGTCACAACCCGGAAGTGCAGCGTGCTCCCGTCACCAACGAGCAAGAAAGGCATTGGGCGGCCCTCCTGATCCCCAGCTGACTAGCAGCCTCCCAGATCCCCGGCTGGCTGGCAGCCCTCCTGATCCCCTGCTGGCTAGCTGCCCCCCTGAATCCCGGCAGGTGTCCAGCCCCCCTGAACTGGCTATGTCATTTCCCCTGAGACCGCCCCTGAGACTTTGCCGGTCTCCGGTTCCCCTGAGACCGCCCTTGAGACCACCCCAAAGACTTTGCCTTTGACCGGCCCCCCAGAGACTTTGCCCCAGCCGGCAGTCGGACCCACTCCTGCCCCTCATTTCTTGGCAGCACCCCTGGCGACCTCTGTCATGGTTGCCGGGTTGGCTGACTCCAGCCCGACTGACCCGCCGCCTGGCCCCAGCCCAACTGACCCCAGCCCGACTGACCCGCCGCCTGGCCCCAGCACAGCTGACCCGTCGCCTGCTTGGCCCCTGGAGGGGCGCTGCCCTCGACGTCCAATTCAGCCGCCTGAAGGCTTCTGCCTTCGTCGACGGCTGCCTGAAGGCAGTTGCCTTCGTCGCGGCCCCCTGTTGCTGAGGCCTCTGTGTCTCCCTGTTGCCGAGGCCTCTGTGTCTCCCTGTTGCCGAGGCCTCTGTGTCTCCCTGTTGCAGAGGCCTCTGTGTCTCCCTGTTGCCGAGTGGCCTCTGTGTCTCCCTGTTGCCGAGTGGCCTCTGTGTCTCCTTGTTGCCGAGTGGCCTCTCTGTCTCCCTGTCCCTAGTGGCCTCTCTGTCTCCCTGTCCCTAGTGGCCTCTCTCGGTCTCCGTGTCCCTAGTGGCTTCTCTCTGTTTCCCCCAGGCCTCTCCGGCCCTCTGTTTCCCCCAGGGCTCTCTGGGCCCTCTATGGTTCCCTGTGCCCCCAGGGCTCTCCGGGCCCTCTATGGTTCCCTGTGCCCCCAGGGCTCTCTGTTCCCTATGCCCCCAGGGCTCTCCGGGCCCTCTATGGTTCCCTGTGCCCCCAGGGCTCTCCGGGCCCTCTATGGTTCCCTGTGCCCCCAGGGCTCTCTGTTCCCTATGCCCCCAGGGCTCTCTGTTCCCTGTGCCCTAGTGACTTTTTTTCCCCCCACGGACTCTCTCGCCCTCCCTGGGTCGTTTTCTGTTTTTGGGACATCTGGAATCTGCCCCTTGAGTGGGGGGGGGGCTCTGTGATGGCTATGGACATTTCTGTCACCTGTTGGTTCATTTCTGTTGCCTGTATTATTGATTTCTGTACGTTTCCTGTGTTTGTATATTCATTCTGTATATTTCTGTTCCCTGTTGTGTTGATGTATCTGGTTTTGTGTATTGTGGTCTGTGTGTATTTAGTGGGGTATTTTTCTGTTGTGCATTTCCCTGTTTATGTTCTGCTTCCTGTTTTATTTTGATAGTCTGTTTACTGTCTTGTCCAGTTTACTTCCTGTGTTTTCCCTCCTTTGTTGATTGTCCTGCCCCGCCCTGACGTGTTTCACCTGTTGTCTCACCGGTTCCTGATTTACTCATCACCTCATGTATTTTGTCTCTTGTTAGATCATCTTGTGTTGCTTCCCTGTGCCTTGTGTTTCCCTGTGCCTTGTGTTTCTTTCTACGTGTGTCAGATTGCTCCTGCCTGTGTTTTGCCGTCCGGTTTTTGATTTTGTGAGTTTTCCAGTCTTTGTACTGCCGCCTTTTGTTAAATTAAATCCCTGAGTTCAAACATCTCCTGCCTGCCTGCCTCCCTCTGTATTTGGGTCATCTTTCTTCCTACCACTCCACACAACAGAAAACTGAGTTTGCTAACCCTGAGATGAGGGTAATTCTGGGTTTTCCGTTTCAGAAAGAGGTAACTTAACCTCAGACTCTGTGAACCTAACCTAGTCGGGAGCAGGTTTTCTTCTAGTCTCCTCCCTCTGACACAGCGCTCTTTCATTTCCTTTATTTATCCGTCTTAATCAGGCGCATTTTAGCGCAGTTTGTTATCTGCATGTGTTACGCCCCTGAAGAAGGGGAGAAATAATCACAAGAGTGATGCGCAGGTGTTTCCTCACTGAGAACTTTAGTGCAATCCCATTTTACAACAGTACCACATTTTACACAACAGATCTACAGGAAATGGTTTTGTAGGGTACAAGGCTTATAAAAGTTACAATAGCGTACACTGTAATTCACTAAACATATAAAACTTTCAATATGACTGTTAAACACCAATTAGTTTTAGCTCAGTAAACTATAACTAAATGTATCACAAATGTCACTAAAGTG
>JABUOV010000804.1:0-12830 GCA_025617405.1 Perca schrenkii
AACATGTCTATTAGCAGAGTAGCATGCTGTAGACTAGTTGTGTAAAACATGTCTATTAGCAGAGTAGCATGCTGTAGGCTAGTTGTGTAAAACATGTCTATTAGCAGAGTAGCATGCTGTAGGCTAGTTGTGTAAAACATGTCTATTAGCAGAGTAGCATGCTGTAGGCTAGTTGTGTAAAACATGTCTATTAGCAGAGTAGCATGCTGTAGGCTAGTTGTGTAAAACATGTCTATTAGCAGAGTAGCATGCTGTAGGCTAGTTGTGTAAAACATGTCTATTAGCAGAGTAGCATGCTGTAGGCTAGTTGTGTAAAACATGTCTATTAGCAGAGTAGCATGCTGTAGACTAGTTGTGTAAAACATGGCTATAAGCAGAGTAGCAAAGGTCACCTCCTGGAGTCTAAACCTGCAGCTCCAGGACTGTAGGAACAGGATTAGTATTAATGTATGTATGGTAGAGGTCTGTCTGAGATCAGTGATATATAGATAAACTTTACTAACTAACTAACCTCCTCTCTCTCTCTCTCTCTGCTGCTCCTGGTAACTGATGACTCATCAGCAGCTCTGCTTCTGATTGGCTGCTGTCTTAGAAGTGAAAGTAAAGATTCGGGACTTTCCAGACGCTGCTGTGTTCAGGTGCTGCAGGAAATCTCAGTGTCTTCATATTACCTGAGTGTTACAGCTGATCCTCAGTGTCAGAGGAGGAGGTGGTAAACTCCTGGTTTTACAGAGACACCTGAAGGCATCGTGTGGTCTGACTGGTTTTGGTGGTGAACAGAGAACGAGGAAACAGTTCACCAAACACACCCTGACTCACAGATCATGTTGTTATGTTTCTATCTACAGCTGCTTTATTATCAGCTTTATTATAACACAGAAACACACACACACACACACACACACACACACACACACACACACACACACACACACACACACACACACACACACACACACACACACACACACACACACACACACACACACAGACACACACAAACACATCAAACTCATCATTTCATCTCTTTATTCATTTCTAAATGCAGCAGAGAAACTAACACATTATTTAAATAATATTATATGTATTATTTATATTAATCTGTTTAATTTCCGTTTCCTTTGTAAAACACTTGCTGGTTTAATCTGTTTATGTTGGAAATTATTTTCCCAGAATGCATTGCTCAGAGGAGATAAAGGACCATACAACACATCAAATACAAAATCTTCAGAGAAACATAGTCGTAGTAGCACATAGTCGTAGTAGCAGGAGCTACTTCCGCATGTTTTCAACCCGCCCACAGGGGACTGTCGTCTTTCTCCGAAGATTTCCGAAGTAAAACGAGAGTCTGCCATCTTGAATCTTCGCTACTGGCTTCTCAGCAAAGACAGTCTACAAGCTTCTCAGCAGAAACATTTTACAACAATTATGTGCATTTAAACTACCGCACACGTGTAGCACCCGGATACATGGGTACAGATCAGAGAATATGCAGGACACTTTATTACAGACGGAACACTCGACATGCTACGCCAGCTTCACCTGCTATGGAGACCAGCGGTGGTGCTCGAGGCCTCTGGCCGGTAAAGGGACATCATCAGCGGGGACGTTGAATGGATGTGTCGGTGGAAAGCTAACGCTAGCCGGCTACCTGTTCCATCAATCCTGCTTGCAAGTGTCCGCTCATTAGACAACAGACTGGACTACATCCAACTTCCACCAAACTCTCAACGTGAGTTCAGAGACTGCTATGCACAGAGTAGTCAGGATCCAGTAGAGGAGACTACACTACTCAGTATGACACAATGTGCCCTGCTATGACATGAGCTTCCACGATGACTTTTGAAGTCACTGTTCCTCTAATGTGACTATTATCACCACTGTTCATCACCCCCCCAACCGGCCCGTCAGACACCACCTATAGTCTGGGTCTGCTGAGGAGTTTTTCCTCGCCACTGTCGCGATAGCCACTGCTAATGCTTGCTTTTGAGGGAATTACTGTAATTGTTGGGGTTTTGTAAATTATAGAGTGTGGTCTAGACCTACTCTATCTGTAAAGTGTCTCGAGATAACTCTGTTATGATTTGATACTATAAATAAATTGAAATTGAAATTGAAATTGCTGTGTTTTTGTTGTTGTGGAAGCATGGAAACAGTGTACCTGACTATCCAGCTACCAGGCCTGCTGCTCTGTCGCCGGGTAAGACTAGTGGAGGTGGGCTGTGTTAACACTGCGGTGTTGCTCGATGCCGCTAGCCAGGGAAGGGGACATCAAAAGCGGTGTTCGGAAACGCGGAACAAGGGCAGTAGTTTGAGCTAGGTGGAAAGCTAACGCTAGCCGGCCACCTGTCCCATCCATCCTGCTTGTAATTGTCCGCCTGTATCCAACTAACTGCTGCTGGAGTTTGTGACTGTTAGATGCCGATCATTCTATATTCCACGCACATTTACGGCTGTATTTATTAATCGGTGTTTACAGTCCACAGAGCACTAATGCTAGTAGCTAGCTAAAGTACAGGCCAAAAGTTTGGACACACCTTCTCATTCAATGTGTTTCCTTTTTATTTTCATGACTATTTACATTGTAGATTCTCACTGAAGGCATCAAAACTATGAATGAACACATATGTAATTATGTACTTAACAAAAAAGTGTGAAATAACTGAAAACATGTCTTATATTTTAGATTCTTCAAAGTAGCCACCCTTTGCTTTTTTATTAATAAGGGAAATAATTCCACTAATGAACCCTGACAAAGCACACCTGTGAAGGTAAAACCATTTCAGGTGACTACCTCATGAAGCTCATTGAGAGAACACCAAGGGTTTGCAGAGTTATCAAAAAAAGCAAAGGGTGGCTACTTTGAAGAATCTAAAATATATATGTATATATATGGTTGAAATGACAATAAAACACACTTGTTGAGTTGACTGTCTGAAGGTAAAGGGTAGGTGTGGCTTGGGAGTGGACTCATTTTCTGGCTTATCTCTGCCTAGAAGTCACCAATTTATAAAATGTTTTCATTTTCCCACTACTTAAGTGACCCAATTTAAAGATATATTCAGCTTTCCAGCAGTGAAATATCCCTTTAAATATACATCTCTTTAATAAGTTAGTGTGTAACTCAGTGAGGTTAATGTTATAGTGTTAAAATCAGTAGAGTTAGTGTTAGAGAGGTTAACCCTGACCTCAGGTAACAGTGGTTATAACAACACACAGGACACACTAATGTTACACAGACTTCACCTTTATTCATATTGATTACAATTGATTTACATTCATTGATTGAATCAGTTAAGTAATTTTATGTGTATAGTTTGTTAATATGAACATTTCATACCAACATGTGAGAATGTTTATAATATGATTATTTATTGAGAAATAAAACAATACAGAGCATTAGTTTAAAATATGAATTTCCTGCAGAGAACATCAGAGAGTTTGTGTAGAAGCACATGTTAATATTGATCATATATATATTTTATATGAAGCAGAAAGAAACAAGATAAATCTCCAGGAAGCAGCTCCTCACATCTGTACCACATCTGCTCTACATCAACCCTAATGACATAATGATCAGTCCCGACCAATCAGCTGCACTCGTTTCCTTTGATGAGGAAGAAGGTTCCAGCAGCCACACCGAGCAGACCGACAGTCAGACCCAGTCCACAGAAAACTGCTGGTCCAATACCGGGCTGAGTCTTCTCCACATCTGGAGACAGAAACACAGAAACATTAAGCTCCACATCTGGAGACAGAAACATTAAGCTCCACATCTGGAGACAAAAACATTAAGCTCCACATCTGGAGACAGAAAACACAGAAACATTAAGATCCACATCTGGAGACAGAAACATTAAGCTCCACATCTGGAGACAGAAACACAGAAACATTAAGATCCACATCTGGAGACAGAAACATTAAGCTCCACATCTGGAGACAGAAACACAGAAACATTAAGCTCCACATCTGGAGACAGAAACACAGAAACATTAAGCTCCACATCTGGAGACAGAAACACAGAAACATTAAGCTCCACATCTGGAGACAGAAACACAGAAACATTAAGCTCCACATCTGGAGACAGAAACATTAAGCTCCACATCTGGAGACAGAAACACAGAAACATTAAGATCCACATCTGGAGACAGAAACACAGAAACATTAAGATCCACATCTGGAGACAGAAACATTAAGCTCCACATCTGGAGACAGAAACACAAACATTAAGCTGCACATCTGGAGACAGAAAACACAGAAACATTAACATCCACATCTGGAGACAGAAAACACAGAAACATTTAGCTCCACATCTGGAGACAGAAACATTAAGCTCCACATCTGGAGACAGAAACATTAAGATCCACATCTGGAGACAGAAACACAAACATTAAGCTCCACATCTGGAGACAGAAACATTAAGATCCACATCTGGAGACAGAAACACAAACATTAAGCTGCACATCTGGAGACAGAAACACAGAAACATTAAGATCCACATCTGGAGACAGAAACACAGAAACATTAAGATCCACATCTGGAGACAGAAACACAGAAACATTAAGATCCACATCTGGAGACAGAAACATTAAGCTGCACATCTGGAGACAGAAACACAAACATTAAGCTCCACATCTGGAGACAGAAACATTAAGCTCCACATCTGGAGACAGAACAGCTGTAGTCTTGTTGGTTAATGAGCTGATTGTATTTAGTGTGAGTGTAAATAAAGTTGTCTGACCCCAGATTCTGGTCAGTGGTTGGTTAATGAGCTGATTGTATTTAGTGTGAGTGTAAATAAAGTTGTCTGACCCCAGATCCTGGTCAGTGGTTGGTCCAGGGCCAGATGGTTGACTCTACAGCTGTAGATGTCTCCCAGCTGTGGGATGAACTCCAGTCTGGAGAACTGGTTGAAGGAACCATCTTTGTTGGGGTAGGGAACGTTGGTGCTGCTTCTTTCGGTGACGTTCTCTCCGTTCTTTGTCCAGGAGAAGATGACAGGAGCAGGATAGAAACCAGTCACATAACAGATGAGGGTGTTCTTCTCTCGGAGCTCCACGGCTTCTTTGGTGTAGACCATCGGACTGGAAGGAGCATCTGGACACAGACACAGACACAGATCATGTTATTGTGATTTTTTAAACCTGAAGCTGGGAAATTTACAATTATAATTAAAGCTGCAAGCAGCAATGCACCTCCTTTTGTGTTGGAGTTACTGGCAGACTCAATGCACGTGTATTTAGGCAACCGTCGGACATCGCAAACCATCACCAATGAAGAATGAACTCTCTGCTGAGTTCAATGACACCTCACACAAGACTATACCTTAAACAGTTCAAATTTTATTAAAGGGGGCGTGGCCTGAGTAAGTGGGCGTGGTCATATTATAGGGGCCGGCTCAGTATCACACGTAGACCACACATTCTGAGTTTCATGCAAATCGGATGATGTTTGTCATATAAAGCACATTTCATGTTGCCAGCGGGGGGCGCTATGACCAAAAGTCAATTTTGGCCTGTAGGTGTCCTCAGGCCTGGACCCTTGTCCATCGTGAGAAATTTCGGGCAGATACGACAACGTACACTCAAGTTACAACAACTTCTTTGGTCATCGCTAAACACTCAAAATGGCCGCCACGCCACGCCCACACCGTCTGACGAAAAGTTTTCTTTCAATAACCTGTTTGTTGTTACCGTGCTCAAATAAATAAGAGAGTAAAGTATGAGATGTGTTTGTCCTTACCGTGCTCCACTGGGAGGTCCTTCATGCCTATACGGGAATTCTTCAGGTTAGATCTGCAGATCTGTTGATCAGCCACAGCTTGTTCATAACCTCCTGGGTAGGTAATATGATCTATGAAACTGGGCTGAGGCTCGACTCCTCTCTTGTTGATGAAGTCTGCGTACCACATCTCTTCTCCCTCCAGAGAATACATCTTCTCTCCATCAGAGTCTGAACAGCCGTTGATACCAATGTCCTCATGTAGACCTGGAGAGAAACAGACAGAAGATCAGCTGCTGAAACTCTGACTGTTGTTCTGACTGACTGTTGTTCTGACTGACTGTTGTTCTGTCTGTTGTTCTGACTGACTGTTGTTCTGACTGACTGTTGTTCTGACTGTCTGTTGTTCTGACTGTTGTTCTGACTGACTGTTGTTCTGTCTGTTGTTCTGTCTGTTGTTTTGACTGTTGTTCTTACTGACTGTTGTTCTGTCTGTTATTCTGACTGTTGTTCTGACTGTCTGTTGTTCTGACTGTTGTTCTGACTGACTGTTGTTCTGTCTGTTGTTCTGACTGACTGTTGTTCTGACTGACTGTTGTTCTGACTGTTGTTCTGACTGACTGTTGTTCTGACTGACTGTTGTTCTGACTGTCTGTTGTTCTGTCTGTTGTTCTGTCTGTTGTTCTGACTGTTGTTCTGACTGACTGTTGTTCTGTCTGTTGTTCTGACTGTTGTTCTGACTGTCTGTTGTTCTGACTGTTGTTCTGACTGACTGTTGTTCTGACTGTTGTTCTGACTGTTGTTCTGACTGACTGTTGTTCTGACTGTTGTTCTGACTGACTGTTGTTCTGTCTGTTGTTCTGACTGACTGTTGTTCTGACTGACTGTTGTTCTGACTGTTGTTCTGACTGACTGTTGTTCTGACTGTTGTTCTGACTGTCTGTTGTTCTGACTGTTGTTCTGACTGACTGTTGTTCTGACTGACTGTTGTTCTGACTGTTGTTCTGACTGACTGTTGTTCTGTCTGTTGTTCTGACTGACTGTTGTTCTGACTGACTGTTGTTCTGACTGACTGTTGTTCTGACTGTTGTTCTGACTGACTGTTGTTCTGTCTGTTGTTCTGACTGACTGTTGTTCTGACTGACTGTTGTTCTGACTGTTGTTCTGACTGACTGTTGTTCTGACTGTTGTTCTGACTGACTGTTGTTCTGTCTGTTGTTCTGACTGACTGTTGTTCTGACTGTTGTTCTGACTGTCTGTTGTTCTGTCTGTTGTTCTGTCTGTTGTTCTGACTGTTGTTCTGACTGACTGTTGTTCTGTCTGTTGTTCTGACTGTTGTTCTGACTGTCTGTTGTTCTGACTGTTGTTCTGACTGACTGTTGTTCTGACTGTTGTTCTGACTGACTGTTGTTCTGACTGACTGTTGTTCTGACTGTTGTTCTGACTGACTGTTGTTCTGTCTGTTGTTCTGACTGACTGTTGTTCTGACTGACTGTTGTTCTGACTGTTGTTCTGACTGACTGTTGTTCTGACTGTTGTTCTGACTGTCTGTTGTTCTGACTGTTGTTCTGACTGACTGTTGTTCTGACTGTTGTTCTGACTGACTGTTGTTCTGTCTGTTGTTCTGACTGACTGTTGTTCTGACTGACTGTTGTTCTGACTGTTGTTCTGACTGACTGTTGTTCTGTCTGTTGTTCTGACTGACTGTTGTTCTGACTGACTGTTGTTCTGACTGTTGTTCTGACTGTTGTTCTGACTGTTGTTCTGACTGACTGTTGTTGTGTCTGTTGTTCTGACTGTCTGTTGTTCTGACTGACTGTTGTTCTGACTGTTGTTCTGACTGACTGTTGTTCTGTCTGTTGTTCTGACTGTTGTTCTGACTGTCTGTTGCTCTGACTGTCAGTAACTAACAACCTGTTTCCTGTTTAACCATTAGAGATTATATCAGACTGGAACTTACTGTCAGCTGAGACACAGAGGAGACCAGAGAGGACCAGGACCATCATCATCTTCATCATCTTCATCTTCTTCATCTCTCTGTAGACCTGAACCTGTCTGTCTCTCTGTAGACCTGAACCTGTCTGAGTCTCTCTGTAGACCTGAACCTGTCTGTCTCTCTGTAGACCTGAACCTGTCTGTCTCTCTGTAGACCTGAACCTGTCTGCGTCTCTCTGTAGACCTGAACCTGTCTGAGTCTCTCTGTAGACCTGAACCTGTCTGCGTCTCTCTGTAGACCTGAACCTGTCTGAGTCTCTCTGTAGACCTGAACCTGTCTGCGTCTCTCTGTAGACCTGAACCTGTCTGCGTCTCTCTGTAGACCTGAACCTGTCTGCGTCTCTCTGTAGACCTGAACCTGTCTGCGTCTCTCTGTAGACCTGATCAACAGTCTGAGGAGGACTGACAGAAACTCCAGCAGCAGCTGATCTCTTACACTCTGAGCAGCCAATCAGAGAGCAGAGATGACATGATGTCATCAGTGTCCAGGTAGAGCCAGGCTGCTGCTGCTGCTCACATGAACTGTAACACACAGACATGATGACAGATCAGAGAGAAATACTCTTTTTAAAGTCTTTTAATGGTTACGTTTTAAACTCATTTCTAGTTTTGTTTTTCAAAATAAAGTCTTTAAATCAGATGTTGATGTCGAGCTAAAAAACTTCCTACAGTTTGACTAGATGATATTTTTATATAAAGTAATATACAAGGTGCTGTTCAGTAGTAGAAAGTCCTTTAATAATAACCAGATGTTCTTTAGTGTAATATAAAAGTGCTGTTGAGTAGTAGAAAGTCCTTTAATAATAACCAGATGTTCTTTAGTGTAATATAAAGGTGCTGTTGATTAGTATAAAGCCCTTTAATAATAACCAGATGTTCTTTAGTGTAATATAAAGGTGCTGTTCAGTTGTAGAAAGTCCTTTAATAATAACGAGGTGTTCTTTAGTGTAATATAAAGGTGCTGTTGAGTAGTAGAAAGTCCTTTAATAATAACCAGATGTTCTTTAGTGTAATATAAAAGTGCTGTTCAGTTGTATAAAGTCCTTTAATAATAACCAGATGTTCTTTAGTGTAATATAAAGGTGCTGTTCAGTTGTAGAAAGTCCTTTAATAATAACCAGATGTTCTTTAGTGTAATATAAAGGTGCTGTTCAGTTGTAGAAAGTCCTTTAATAATAACCAGATGTTCTTTAGTGTAATATAAAGGTGCTGTTGAGTAGTAGAAAGTCCTTTTATAATAACCAGATGTTCTTTAGTTAGTTGTACATGGAGAACATAACACTGACCAACAGTTTAACCAGACTGAGAACTGAAAGACAGAAAGAGACAAAGATCTCTCTGATCAACAGCTGGATAACAAGAGAAGAAATCAGCTGTTATTGGTCAAAGAAACTGGAAGATTAATATCACAATGTGTTCAGATTTAAACAGGAACAGCTTCCTGTTTCTATAGAGATACAACACAGACCTGATAACACACTGGGATCAGGTCTGTTCAGGACTCCACAGAGCCAGACTCTCACTCACTAACATGTGTGTCAACTGTAAAATGTATTTAGCAGCTTGTGTGTGAATAACTTAACGTTAGGACCATACTTGCTGTTGTTTGCAGTTGTGGCAGCCAGTAGACCTTCACTACGTGTATTAGTTATAAATTGTTGTCTTTCTGTCTTTGTGACTGGAGAACATGGTACAGCATGTCAATTCCGATGCAAAATGAACCTTGGGTGTTAATAACAGATTGATGCTAACCCTTAATGTCGCACACCAGAACTGATGCTGAACGATGCGTTTGAAGCTCAAAGTATTTCACCTTTGACCTCAAGAACGTTGATCTTTCAACTGAAGCCAGAAGCTTGGCTCTGGTCTCTGGTCTCTGGTCTCTTTCTCTGGTCTCTGGTTTCTGGTCTCTGGTCTCTGGTCTCTGGTCTCTGGTCTCTGGTCTCTTTCTCTGGTCTCTGGTCTCTGGTCTCTGGTCTCTGGTCTCTGGTATCTGGTATCTATCTCTGGTCTCTGGTCTCTGGTCTCTGGTTTCTGGTCTCTTTCTCTGGTCTCTGGTCTCTGGTCTCTGGTCTCTGGTCTCTATCTCTGGTCTCTGGTCTCTGGTCTCTGGTCTCTGGTCTCTGGTCTCTTTCTCTGGTCTCTGGTCTCTATCTGGTCTCTGGTCTCTGGTCTCTGTTATCTGGGCTTTCTCTGGTCTCTGGTCTCTGGTCTCTGGTCTCTGGTCTCTGGTCTCTGGTCTCTGGTCTCTATTCTCTGGTCTCTGGTCTCTTTATCTGGTCTCTGGTCTCTGGTCTCTGGTCTCTGGTCTCTGGTCTCTTTCTCTGGTCTCTGGTCTCTATCTCTGGTCTCTGGTCTCTGGTCTCTTTCTCTGGTCTCTGGTCTCTTTATCTGGTCTCTGGTCTCTGGTCTCTGGTCTCTGGTCTCTTTCTCTGGTCTCTGGTCTCTGGTCTCTGGTCTCTGGTCTCTTTCTCTGGTCTCTAGTCTCTTTCTCTGGTCTCTGGTCTCTGGTCTCTGCCCCCTACCTCCCAGTTCTACCTCTGATAATGTGGAGCTGGTTTCACAGCAGCAGTTAAACTCTACTTCACTCTATGTTATGGTTGTATTAATCTACGGTAACTGCTATTACTGTTGTAGTATTACAATAACACAATCATGTTATGAATACTAAACGTTAATAAGAGTCATGTTTTCTATTATTAAAAACCTTTTCTATTGATCAATACATTGTGGGTGATCTTAAATAAACAGCAGTGGTGTAACAGACCGTCCTACGGCTCAGCATGCATGTTAAGAATGCTACTTGTTACCTCATGTAACTGTCTAGATGATTAAAGTCTCCCTGAACTCTCCAGGATGATCCAAAGGTTTTATTTTAATCTTCTTCTTGGTGAACAGTGACGTGTGAACACTTCTCTCAACATTAAGCTTCTTTACATTTCTTCTTCTAGTCTTTACTCATGACGTCAATATATTAATATATCCATGTTTTATTATGATAGAATATGTTCACAACAACAACAACAAAGAACCGTGTTTCTCTAAAGATTTAATATTTGATGTATTTTGTTGTATGCTCCTTTATTTCCTCCGAGCAATGCATTGTGGGAAAATAATTTCCAACATAAACAGATTAAACCAACAAGTGTTTTACAACAGAAATGGAAATTAATCAGATTAATATATAAATAATACATATACTATTTAAATAATGTGTTAGTTTCTCTGCTGCCTTTAGAAATGAACAAAGAGATGAAACGATGAGTTTGATGTGTGTGTGTGATAATAAAGCAGCTGTAGATAGAAACATAACACCTGTATCTGTGAGTCAGGGTGTGTTTCTGTGTGTTATAATAAAGCTGATAATAAAGCAGCTGTAGATAGAAACATAACAACATGATCTGTGAGTCAGGGTGTATTTGGTGAACTGTTTCCTCGTTCTCTGTTCACCACCAAAACCAGTCAGACCACACGATGCCTTCAGGTGTCTCTGTAAAACCAGGAGTTTACCACCTCCTCCTCTGACACTGAGGATCAGCTGTAACACTCAGGTATTATGAAGACACTGAGATTTCCTGCAGCACCTGAACACAACAGCGTCTGGAAAGTCCCGACTCTTTACTTTCACTTCTACGACAGCAGCCAATCAGAAGCAGAGCTGCTGATGAGTCATCAGTTACCAGGAGCAGCAGAGAGAGAGAGAGAGAGGAGGTTAGTTAGTTATAAAGTTTATTTTTATATCACTGATCACAGACAGACCTCTACCATACATACATTAATACTAATCCTGTTCCTACAGTCCTGGAGCTGCATGTTTAGACTCCAGGGGGGGTCCAGGAGGTGACCTTTGATCCCTCAGACCTCCATCAGTCACTCTGATTTACCTTCCTCATGGTTTATTATTTAAATATCCCAGCATGCATTTCACATCCACCTGCAGTGATGGTTAACTCAAGGCAGCAGCAGGACAATTAAAAGTGATTCACATAAAACATGAAAGAGCCGTTACAAACCTAGGGCTGAAACTATTGCTCCAACAACTCCAATAATTAGATTACAAAACATCCTGGAAGATAAATTCTTTGCCTCGAAGCTTCATTAAATCAACGTTACTAACGGTGTAGGGCTCACTTGTACGGAGGATTTTAAACATACAAACATGCTGTGCTAATAGACATGTTTTACACAACTAGTCTACAGCATGCTACTCTGTTAATAGACATGTTTTACACAACTAGCCTACAGCATGCTACTCTGTTAATAGACATGTTTTACACAACTAGTCTACAGCATGCTACTCTGCTAATAGACATGTTTTACACAACTAGTCTACAGCACGCTACTCTGCTAATAGACATGTTTTACACAACTAGCCTACAGCATGCTACTCTGCTAATAGACATGTTTTACACAACTAGCCTACAGCATGCTACTCTGCTAATAGACATGTTTTACACAACTAGTCTACAGCACGCTACTCTGCTAATAGACATGTTTTACACAACTAGTCTACAGCATGCTACTCTGCTAATAGACATGTTTTACACAACTAGCCTACAGCATGCTACTCTGCTAATAGACATGTTTTACACAACTAGCCTACAGCATGCTACTCTGCTAATAGACATGTTTTACACAACTAGTCTACAGCACGCTACTCTGCTAATAGACATGTTTTACACAACTAGTCTACAGCATGCTACTCTGCTAATAGACATGTTTTACACAACTAGTCTACAGCACGCTACTCTGCTAATAGACATGTTTTACACAACTAGTCTACAGCACGCTACTCTGCTAATAGACATGTTTTACACAACTAGTCTACAGCATGCTACTCTGCTAATAGACATGTTTTACACAACTAGTCTACAGCATGCTACTCTGCTAATAGACATGTTTTACACAACTAGTCTACAGCATGCTACTCTGCTAATAGACATGTTTTACACAACTAGTCTACAGCATGCTACTCTGCTAATAGACATGTTTTACACAACTAGTCTACAGCATGCTACTCTGCTAATAGACATGTTTTACACAACTAGTCTACAGCATGCTACTCTGCTAATAGACATGTTTTACACAACTAGTCTACAGCATGCTACTCTGCT
>JABUOV010000805.1:0-12786 GCA_025617405.1 Perca schrenkii
ACAGTTCCCTTTGCGACTCTTCCCAAACAGGGCACAAAAAGACCATCTTCTTCAAAGCTTTTCAAATCACTTAATAATGGCTCGAGCACTCGAGGATAGCCAAATTTCTTCACATCATCTGCCTTGCACAAAACAGCTAAGTAAATAGATGATAACGTAGACCTTAATACAGATGGAATATCAGCCAACACCCAGTAGATACCTGTTACCTTGTGCTTTTTACGAGAGGTTCCTAAAGGATTACATATTTCAAAATCATCCGAATAAAGTAGAAGTGAAAGTCTTAACTCCTCTCCAGAGAGAAAGTTGTTTTCCTTGAAGTGGGAACCATCACGAAAACTAGCATACTGACATAAAGATCCACACTGTCTTGCAGTCTTTAACACCTTCTCCTGAATGTCCCCATTTTTCAGAATTTGTGACAAAGATTGCAAAATTGGTACATACTGGAACGTCTTCCCCTCTTTCACATCAAGTATATACTCTAACGGCTCAACAACAGAGAAATGTTCCTTTAAGTACCTATTTCTATGGTATGCTGTGCCAAGAGGACCTTCTTCACATAAGGCTGCACTCAGAGGATTTAACTTGCAAATGTTATTTACCAAATCTGTGACCACAGATTCTTCAACAGTGCAGTTATGGTTTTCTAATGTGTTATGGACAATGTTTTTAATAATGGGTCCAGATGCTGAACAAGTAATAAATTGAAGCTCCTCTACAATTTCATCTATACATCTATTAGGTACGTTGAAGATGCAGTCTAATTTAAGCAATAAGGAACCAAGCTGATCAACGATGACTTGAACTAAATCTTCACCCTCTTCGACAAATGTTTCATCGGAAGTAACTTCACTTTCATCTACCAAACAAGTACTACGTTCTGTTGCTTGACTTGAATGCGTCTGAAATACTGTATGTTTAAAATCGTCAAGGCAATGAGGATTGTGCTTCCTACTTTTATGTGAAGCAAAAGTTGAATATATATTAGTACTGTAGTCACAATCTTTAAAAACACAATGAACAATTTCGTGCTTTTTCAGATGTGCTCCGAGGTGTTCAAAATATTGCCTCTCTGTGTGGAACCTATTTGAATTACATACAAGACATGAAAATGAAACAATTTGCCCTAAATGTTCAGTTTGTGTATGATCTCTAGACAAATGTGTGCGAAGTGCACCCCAACCTTTAAATGAACAAGGACAATCTGAGTATAAGCAGGGTAACGACTGACCAGTGTATAGATATTTCAATCGATAATGCTTTAAGAGCTCTAAACGTGTTGATGTTCTAAAGTTGCAATTTTTGCATGACCATCTCATAACAAAGGAGGCATACTATTCTCCCTGATGACACAAACGTTGAAACCCGTCAAACTGTCCTGCCTCAACTGTCCACTTTATTGGCTCGTCCTAAGAATTGGGTCCCTCTGTAAATGAACAGACACAATTTGTGATATTAAAATAATGATTTTTAAAATATCGAGAATAGGGACAAACAACATTATGTCATGCATACATAGATTCCTACTTGCCTAAATGAGATGAATGTTGTACCGTAGACCAGTCATTTCTTTACACTGCAGTGGCTCCTCCAGCAGCATCTCCTGGACCTGACATGACACCAGAACTCAATGCTGAACTGTTCGGCTTCCTGTAAATTGAAACATATATTTATAAGACATAACAACAAAATACAGATGCATTTATATGTGTATGAGCAGAAATAACTTAACTGACAAGACTGGACTTGCATGAGAGGCTTTCTGTTCAATATTCAATCAAGTTAAATATACCAAGGGTTTAGGAGGATCTACTGGCAGAAATGGAAAATAATATTCATAACTATGTTTTCATTAGTGTATAATCACCTAAAACTAAGTAAGGTTTTCAATTGAGGACTTTTACTTGTAGTGGAGTATTTTCACAGTGTCGTGTTAGTACTTTTACTTAAGTAAAGGACCTGTACACAGCTGGTATACATGGCATAGCAGTAGTCTGTCTGGTACAACAATCTTGGATCATTTACTTGCTGTGCTGTATTCAGTAAGAACGGCTTGACCGTTTTTTTTCACAGTCAGCATACACACAGACCAAGCCAGTATGTTTTACATTCACTTTTGTACGTTTAAAATAACGTAACTAAACCACTGAAATAAACTTAGCATCACCGGCTAATGTTAACCTGATGGGATCACTTTTTCTACAGAAACATGGCAAATTTAACTTCATTTCCTCTCCTCTACTTTTCAATAAGCTATTTCTCTCTTTGGCATCTTAAAGTGAAATTAACAACGGAGCTTTCCTTCACATTTTTGACGCGATTTTTTTTTCTAATCTAGTAACTTTAGCCAGCTAGCTAAAAGTTCAACCTTACTGTACAGAAATAACCCTGATTAAAACAGTAACATAACGTAATTTTGCATCAAGCAAGCAGAACCAAAGTATCAAAATGCATGCGGTATATATATTATCAGAAATGCAAAACAGAATATAAACTTACGTTGACGTTGTACCTGAGGTAACCCGACCATGCAGAGTGAGCAGCGTCTCCGTGGACCTTCATGTTAACCGTCCTCTCTGGCTCCTTTGTTTTCCTTTGTGCTGATTGGCTGAAAGTAGCGGGTTTCCTGTCTGTCCAAATGCGCATGTGCAGATTCAAACACACGCTACACTTTTAGATTACATTTTACTCATTGTTTTCAGATTTATGTGCAGTAACGATTAATCATTTAAATAGCATGAGTAAATATGTAATAAAAGTTACACAGTTCATCTATTACATGAATACAATTCTAATATTTAGTTAAAAAATTCTAGTTCTCACTGAATCTTAATTTTACAATGTAAAAATTATGACTGGTAATTTAACATATGTTACTATACCAAAAAGTCAGTTTTTTGAGTGTGCAGACAGCAAGAGAGGGGTTTAACTTGAAAAGGGTGCATAACTTAATTGTCCTTAGTTGTCCTAATCCAGACTCCAAATCACACACTAGGTCAAAACGAGATGTTGTCGGTGTAGAAATATTGGCAGTTAAAAGTTGCTGACAGTTAAAGGTGTATTTGTGCTCATGGCAAAAGAGCTGTGTGCAGTGATTGAGGAAGAGGCAGTTTGTTTAGGCCTTACATGGCATAAAAGTGCATTGTGTACCAGACAGATAAGCAGAAAAACAGGAAAGACAGTTAAAGTTTTGAGAACAGAAGAGGAAGTTGCACCAGATTGAGCCTTGTGTTTTGGTAAACTTACAGTGCCCTCCACAATTATTGGCACCCCTGTTTAAGATGGGGTTCATGGACTTCTAAAAATTCTCCTTTTTTTTAAACAACAAAGAACTCAAATGCAAAAAAAGAGAAAAATCCAACCTTTTATTTAAGTACATTACTTTGGTGGTAAAAAAAAAAAAAAAAAATCGCATTTAGAAAAAGAAAACTTGAAATCATGTGTCCCACAATTATTGGCACCCCTAACAATTCCGCTGAAAAATGTAATAGATTTTTTTTAAATATATTTTTCTGTAGTTGCTAAAGTTGGTCAGGGTATCTAGGAACTTTTAAATAGTAATTCATGACTTCCTGTTTCCCTGGGGTATAAATATGACGTGACACAGAGTCCTAATTCTCTTACCCATTTGTCAACATGGCAAAGACAAAAGAACACACAATTCAAGTAAGGCAGATGTGTGTCGACCTTCATAAGTCAGGCAATGGCTACAAGAAAATAGCCACTGGCCTTAACTTGCCCGTATCTACAGTCAGAGGAATCATTAAGAAGTTTAAAACAACTGGAACAGTGACAAACTAGGCTGGAAGAGGTCCCAAGTTTATCTTGCCACAACGCACAGTGAGGAGGATGGTAAGAGAAGTAAAAAAAAGTCCTACGCTCACTGTCACAGAATTGCATCAAAGAGTGGCATCTTGGGGTCACGAAGTCTCCAAAAAAACCATCAGACGCTCTCTACATGCCAACAAGCTGTTTGGGAGGCATGCAAGGAAAAAGCCTTTTCTCACTAACACTCACAAACGTAAACGTCTGGAGTTTGCTAAGCGGCACTGGGACTTCAACTGGGATTGTGTGCTTTGGTCAGATGAGACTAAGATTGAGCTTTTTGGCAACAAACACTCTAAGTGGGTCTGGCGTAAAACAAAAGATGAGTATGCCGAAAAGCACCTTCACCACCGTGAAGTATGGTGGAGGATCTG
Organism: Perca schrenkii; assembly: GCA_025617405.1. Lineage (NCBI taxonomy): Eukaryota > Metazoa > Chordata > Actinopteri > Perciformes > Percidae > Perca > Perca schrenkii. The sequence continues at coordinate 4,203 of JABUOV010000805.1, forward strand.
TGATGCTTTGGGGCTGTTTCTCTTCCAAAGGCCCTGGGAACCTTGTTAGGGTGCATGGCATCATGAATGCTTTGAACTACCAGGACATTTTTAAATAAAAAACCTGATGGCCTCTGCCAGAAAGCTGAAGATGGGTCGTCACTGGGCCTTTCAGCAGGATAATGATCCTAATCATGTGGCAAAATCTACACAAAAAATGGTTCAGCAGTCACAAACTCAAGGTCCTCCCATGGCCATCTCAGTCCCCAGACCTCAACCCAATCGAAAACCTGTGGGGTGAGCTAAAGAGGAGAGTGCATGAGAGAGGACCCAGGACTCTGGATGATCTAGAAAGATTGTGTAAAGAAGAATGGTCAAAGATCCCTCTCTCTGTGTTCTCCAATCTTGTGAAATGTTATAGAAGGAGATTAAGTGCTGTCTTGTTGGCAAAAGGGGGTTGTACAAAGTATAAACATCAGGGGTGCCAATAATTGTGGGACACATGATTTCAAGTTTTCTTTTTCTAAATGTGTGATTTTTTTTTTTACCACCAAAGTAATGTACTTAAATAAAAGGTTGGATTTTTCTCTTTTTTTTTGCATTTGAGTTCTATGTTGTTTGAAAAAAAAGGAGAATTTTTAGAAGTCCATGACCCCATCTTAAACAGGGGTGCCAATAATTGTGGAGGGCACTGTAAGTCCGATAGACATATCTTTTTACTAAATGTATTTTAAAGGTTTTCCTTTTTAACTATTTATTGACCTTGATCTTTTTAATTGCATTATGATATGCTCTGTAGCACTTTGAGATTGCTGTAATGTAAAGTGCAATACAAATAAAATTTATTATTATTATTATTATTATTATTATTACCCTTTTTAGGGGGGCTCAAGCCCTGAATTTCATCTCAGCCCCCCTAAAAAAATCAACATTGTTTTTCACTAATGACAAAACAACTAATTATCTGCATATTTATATGGAACTAATCTTTAGGAGCTTTCCATCTTTACTCTCCTCCCTCTGTACTCTTTTTGACTGGCAAGATGGCGCTGAGCGGAAAAACCAACAGCTAAAGTGACTTGTTAAAACCTTTCTTTTTAGTAAACTCTGTGTACATAAACAATGTTGTCAACGCTTTCATTAAGGTGTAGAGCCCCTGGTGATACTTGGAGCAAAGTCTCATGTTGTGTTGAGCCTTCTTAGTGGTTTAAAAAATAGTGATTTTGATGCGATCATAGTAGTGTCCCCTAGCACTCCCATTCAAAAGGCCATTTGACCGAAAACCAAAACACAGTCAATCTTAAAAGTGGCACTTCCGTCCTAAATATGCTTTTAAACCAAAGTTTGACTCGGGTACATTCACAAAAAAGACCCTAGGTTGCATTTTTGGCGAGAGTTACGCTTTAAGCCAGCAGTGCAATGTAGCTTCAGCTTTTCAGCATTCACACGTATCCGAAAGGATTCTACTTCCAATATACCCTTTTTAAAGCTTTAGTTCGTAACTTTTTGATATTAATGAACGTCCGTTGCATACAAAACTTTGCAAAATGAGTTGCTACAACGTTAGTTTAGACTACCAGCTCCACAAAACTCTCTCTGTTTATCTCAGTATGGCTATGTTCAGAAAAAACTTTGGCTGGCAGAAACTTGAGTGACGATAATGACCTCTTCTGAAGAGTCCATCATGTTATTTTAATTCTCTGTGTCCTTTCTTGGCTACACAACGACAGTTATGTTGTCATGGGAGAGACACAAGCGATGCACTATAGCTTTAATATATTGCTTGAAATTGTCTTTACACTTTGACAACTAGCCTATAGATAACTTATGAGCTCTGAACAAAAAGCAAAAAAGATCCTTCTGTAACTCCCATAAAAATGCCGACCAACTGCCGCCATGGTTACCATCTTTCTGTTGGAGGTTGAGGCTCGATGGGATAGCCTACAGCTATGGCGACGACAAGTTTAGGAAAAGATCGTGGTTTGGATTAAAACAGTCCTGATGAACTAACACGCGTTTCCTGGTAAAAGTATTAAAAATATATGACTGTATTAGCCTAGATTTTGTAAGATTTTGCGTAATTTTGTGTAATGTCCGACCGTAAATGCATCCCTTCTAGCTGTTTCACCGTTAACGTTTTGTTTTTAAGGCAGGGGGAGATCATGGATGACCCCGAGGAGATGCTACCTTCTTCAATAGCTTTTCAGCATTACCAGCCCTGCCTTGAAGTCTCTGATCGTTTCTGTCCACAGTCTTTCTCCTGTACACAACCTTTGGCTTTTCTTTTTTTTGCCGTTTTTTAAAAATGTTCTTTTGCGTCGAATCAAATGTTTTATGGTCATGGTAGATCTGTAGCTGGGCTTGGTCTTCATGGACTCTTTATATAACGTTAAGCCTGTATGTATAGCGCCTGTGTATGTAGATGAAAACATTTACTCTTTGTCTCTTTGGCTCTAGTCTCGCTTTGCCAGACCATCCACATGCTGCTGACCTGAGGAAGGTCTGACTAGTCCACACAGTATTCCTGGATGGGAGAACAACGTGCTCTGGTTTATTGGCATTTCTTTAAACCAATCACAATCATCGTGGGCGGGGCTAAGCTCCGGACGGAGCCACGGTGCCTCTGCTAAATAGTCTCAGGAAGGAACTTGTTTTGGTGGAACATGTGTACGTTCAAAAGTAGTTTTAGTCGTGCGAGAGAAAACTCTGATTGGACAGATAGTCTAGCTAACTGTCTGGATTTACCCTGCAGAGATCTGAGGAGCAGTTAACCATAGTCCTCACAAATCCACCAGAGGTTAGAACGCCAACACAGAGACAGAGGAAGGGGACGGACATCCGGCCGGAAATACCATTGACATATATATAATGGACCAATAGACCCTGTTGCTCTGGACGGAGACCAGTGAAGGCTATTACAAGCACTTTTCCGGTGATCTCTTGCTTTACTGCGCAGCCTCCAACTGACAGAGACAATATAAATGTGACGTGAGCAACCTGTCTGAAAGTTGTAAGTGTTCTGGTAGCTGTGCCAAGAGAAATCTCAATCATTCCCAATCTTACAGAGACGGAGAGTGTAGGTATATGTAAGGAGATAACATAGACACAGGCTAATTATTGATCACTAACATGCTAGTTAACATTAGTAATTAAACCTAAACAGCTAATGGAAGTCCAAACTGCCTGTGAGCTTCTCCTGTACTATATGGTAATTCCTCTACTGTGTGACAGTAAGTCTCGTGGTTATGACACAATCGTTAGCCTATTTTTATAAAAGCGTCTGCTACGGAGCCATAACGTGAGCTACAAGGTAATGGATGCCTTTTATACATTGTCGTGTTTCTTTAGAAATAAACAACGGACAAATAGAGTCTTTAAACGCTTCAGATGTAAAGTTATTCGCAGTCAAGTGACGTAAAAAAAAAAATGGCGGCCAGTGGAATGGCCATCGGAGGTTCGAGTTCTGAAGCGAAGCTTACCCCCTTGGGAAATACACGCATCCGTTGGAATTTCCTGTGGCACCAGAGCAATCCCGTTTAATACCTGGTAAGTACCACATGATAACAGTTACAGTAGTTCTCCACAGTTCTTCACAGCCAGTCTCACAAGGAATGCTAAAATAAATAAGTATGTAGGCTAAAATGAAGCTAGCAAAACAATGCATGTACATACAAATGAACAGAAAAACACCATTTATAACCATGAAGCATACAGCACCTACACAACATACTGAAAGCTGAAGATTAATAGCTTATGAGAAGAAGGTGCCCATAAGAAGGTGATTAAATTAAATATATAACGGAGCTAATGTTAAACGTACAATATGTAACTTTCTGCCACTAGGCGTCTCTCAACCAAAACAATTGACGGTAAAACTGGACTTTTGATAACGTTGGGATGTTGCGTGGAATTATGGGAGTTTTTAGTGTTAAACACCTTCGCTGCCGGTTAGAATGCATCAGTTCACGGACGAGTTTACCCATTCAACTTTATTCACGTTACATTTAGTAACGTTTATTCATATTGTAATAAAATAGCTGCAGTTTCCCCAACATAATTACGTTTTTCTTGATTAGATTTTTATTTGTAGCTAACCAGTTAGCTAGTTAGCCAGCAAGCTAACAGTAGCCAGCAGCTAAAACACAAAATATTTCACATATCAATGTCACCTTTTGGATGGTTTCAACACCGGGGCGGACGTGGTGTGTTGTAACGCTATCTAGCTACTAAACGAGGCTGAGAGACGGGTGTGGGTGGGGATTGTCGGGGGAATATCCGCGACAGCGAGCCAGGACGTTCGATTCCTGTTGTGCAGCAGCAGAACATCACCCAGCTGCCCGGAATTATCTCCCCTTCACTTTTCAGTAATTTTAACTTTTCGTTTTTGTGCTTAACCCACCTTTTGTTGGGTTAATTTGGCTAACCGTAAAGACAGCTTAACGTGAAGGGTGGAGAAATTTGGCAGGGAGGAGATTTTCGGCACATACACCGGTAGCGCTATGGAGATGTAGCTACCGCTATGGATGGCCGCTGTTGTGACTCGGTGCTGGGTCTGATATAGTCTGTTTCCCGACGTTTAATTAAAGGCAGACGGACCGGGGTGTGCTAGCTGGCTAAATTAGCATTAGATTAATCGTCTATCTATACAGCTAACGTTAACGTTACTAGTGAAGTTATTTGTGGGTTAGCTCAGTCCTGTTAGCTGTGGTCAAAACAGGCATACTAAAAATAACTTTATTAGCGTGCTGAACGATGTTGTAACCTCATAATGTTACCCACAAAGCTTTAGCATCAACGTTAGCACATTGTAGTAACGTTAAGCTGGTATCGATATTGAACTTTCAAAATAGATAAGGTCTCTGTTGTATTACTGTGATAAAAAGTGGGATGTAATTAATCACAAATTGATGCTGAATGGCAAAAAAAAAAAAGCAGTATTATGGTTACAAGTATTTTTTTTCTGTGACATTTTATGATTTACAATTACTCCTGAACATATCATCTTCTGACGGAAGTTAGAGTAACTACACAGTGAAAGGTTACATGACACAACTGACGGGCGACTAAAGGAAACGTGCCGTGTCTGAAAATAAAATAACAGATTTCTCTGCGTTTGACATTTGGTGGAAACATTTGGGATAGTGTAAGAACACAACTCATAAAAATATATAACATAGGTATGGTCGTTTTTAGACATTTTAAAGCAGAAATGTTACATATTGTACCTTTAAAGCAACTTACCATGGAGACGCCACATGTAGACTAAAACTCACTTTTAATCATTGACCTTTAAACCTGCTTGAGAGTTGTAGTCTGCATTTTCATTTCTAGTTTGTTAGTTGTTTTAAATGTTCGTTTTTGTTTATAATCTGTCCGAAATCATGTCAATGTCCAGCACTTTGCTCAACCTGGTTGTTTTAAATGTGCTTTACAAATAAAGTTGGAGTGATTTTAGACCCTTTTTATTCATCTCAGTCCCCCTAAAAAATATTATAATGATAATTATAATGTTTTTTAATCAATTTTGGTGCTTCAAGTGAGAGTTTGCAAACAAACAGTTCCAGGTTGAAATAGTTTTGAAACAGGTGTAATATCCTGTGTGTCTGTCTCCGATGCTACACACCTGTGACCCAGTCAAGGAAAGGGTTAACACAAACCTAGTGTTGGCCAATCAGAGGAGGTTATGGTGCCAGACTCCCGCCTTTACCTGAGTCTCTATCTGATCTGTCAGAGGGAGAGTGTGTGTGTGCTGTCTGTCTGTCTGTCTGTCTGTCTGTCTGTCTGTCTGTGCTGTGTGTGTGTGTGTGTGTGTGTGTGTGTGTGTGTGTGTGTGTGTGTGTGTGTGTGTGTACCTTTTGCATGGCACTGTGTCACATAATAAATAGGGGCTGAGACCCCCCTAAAGGTCTGATCGTAGAATTGCCCCTGGTGCACCCTCATGTCTGCAGGTCAGTTTATCTGTCCACATTTCGGTGCTGTGACCCATGTTTTCTCCTGACGGCCTGTTCATCATCGCATTACAGTCTATTTTTATTTCATTTCTGGTTTAGTTCCATCCATTTTCCTTGTCAAACTAATCAAACAATGACACACACTGACACAGTGAAAAGCTGTCAGCTTTCCCCTTTTTCCACACAGCTGTGTACCTGAGGCTGGTTACCTGGATGTCTTCCCAAAGGCAGTGCTCCACCCAGCGCTCAAACATAAAACTGCAGATCAATTAGCATAACCAACATGGTAGCCTATAGAAACAAAACAAAGTGGTGTAATGGCTCCAACACTGATGATTGGTAATAATCCTTTAAAACAGGGATCTTCAACAGGGGGTCTGGGACCCCTAGGGGGGTTCTCAGAATCAATGCAGGGGGGCCTCCAAATATCGCGAGTGGGGGTGCTGTGAGCGCTGAGCGAACAGGTACAGTAGTGAGTTGTCGTCTGTGGAAAAAGATGGATAAAGCAAAAAAGCTGTCGGGGGCTAAAAATAGAAAAAGAAAGACGAAAAGGAGATAGCATGTCAAGGGATGCAACAGCAGTTAAATACGTGGATGGTGAAAGGCAACAGGTAGGATTTAAAGTGTGACGTCTGTGCTTGGAGGCTTGTAAATATTCATGTTAACAGACTAGCTAGTGTTAGCTAACACTGGAAATGTAGCAGCCAAATATTCATGTTAACAGACTAGCTAGCGTTAGCTAACACTGGGAATGTAGCAGCCAAATATTCATGTTAACAGACTAGCTAGCGTTAGCTAACACTGGGAATGTAGCAGCCAAATGGGAGTTTACAGCTAGCTTAGAATATGCAGAACTGAGGTTGCTGAGCTGAAAACTGGAAAATATAAGGTAGCATGTACAATAAATGACAAGAATCTGGAAAACATAACTAATGCTATAACTTTGGTTTACCATGGAATCATCAATAGATTTTGTGTTACCATTAGCCGTCAGACATACAGGCTAGGCCTATAGTTACAGGGTCACATCTCTCTCTCTCTCTCTCTCTCTCTCTCTCTCTCTCTCTCTCTCTCCCTCTCTCTCTCTCTCTCTCTCTCTCTCTCTCTCTCTCTCTCTCTCTCTCTCTCTCTCTCTCTCCCTCTCTCTCTCTCTCTCTCTCTCTCTCTCTCTCTGTCTCTCTCTCTCTGTCTCTCTCTCTCCCTCTCTCTCTCTCTCTCTCTCTCTCTCTCTCTCTCTATTTAAAGGTCTCTGTGTTAAGTGGCTCTCCATATTTGTACTTTTTAAAATCCCAAAAAACAGCAGCACAACCTTACTGCATAATAGTTGTCTTATCTAATGCCATCACTAGGCTGATTTAAGAATTGAATTGAGGCTGCTACATTTAACAGTGAGTTCATTTCATTCAGGTGTGAGGATGGTGGATCAGGAAAGACAGGGGAAGGCAACAGGTAGGTCTAACATTAGGTGAAAGTGTAGGGGGAGCCACTTGATACCAACAGATTCATTTCTTAATATTATGGAAAAACTAATATGTAAAATCTATTACATAATGTTTGTTTGACAATATGTCTTAGTGGAGAAGAACACAGGCAAGGAGTGAATGAAACAGACATGAGGTCGGTGATGGCATCAGGTAGAGATGAGACCAGTGATGACATCAGGTAGAGAGGAGACCAGTGATGACATCAGGTAGAGAGGAGACCAGTGATGACATCAGGTAGAGAGGAGACCAGTGATGACATCGGGTAGAGAGGAGACCAGTGATGACATCAGGTAGAGAGGAGACCAGTGATGACATCAGGTAGAGAGGAGACCAGTGATGACATCAGGTAGAGAGGAGACCAGTGATGACATCAGGTAGAGGTAGAGATGAGCCCAGTGATGACATCAGGTAGAGATGAGCCCAGTGATGACATCAGGTAGAGAGGAGACCAGTGATGACATCAGGTAGAGAGGAGACCAGTGATGACATCAGGTAGAGGTAGAGATGAGCCCAGTGATGACATCAGGTAGAGATGAGACCAGTGATGACATCGGGTAGGAGTTCTATTAGTTAGACCACACAAAACTAAATGTCCAGTATGGTTTGAAGTTCTGTTGACCAACCTATTCACTGTGTCCTTTTTGGGGAAAAAATAGTGCAGACAGAGATGGAAAATATAACAATTAGCCTATATCTGACAGCGGGGACGTAGTAAACATATCAGAATGGGGGGCACACTTATTTATTTATTTATATGTTTTTTGTGGATGGGCGCCAAAATTGTTGCATAACCCTCTGACACTGGGTAGTGGCGCCCTGCTCAGACGTGTTGTACATGTGTGTTTTGTAAGCCCAGGTCGCTCTGTTTTGGGATCAGTTTGTTTGGGATTATTGTATTAAATGTTGAGCTAAAGTCAGCAACCAGCATCCTTACATATGTGTTCTGATGTTCCAGGTGTGTTAGTGCTGAGTGGAGAGCAGTTTGAGCTAGGGATGCACCAAACCCAGCGTTCGGTTTGGAATTCGGCCGAACTTTGGGCTTTTTGACGGAGTTCAGGTACTGCCGAACGTCAAAGAGAAGTAACGAGAGGTGAAACGAGAGGTGAAACTCGAGAAAAAGAGACGAACATTGTGTTGAGTTTCTGCTCTTGCCAAAGAGTATAGAAGTAA
>JABUOV010000806.1:0-2500 GCA_025617405.1 Perca schrenkii
ACACACAGATACACATACACACACTCAGACACACACACACACACACACACACAGACACACACACACAGAGACACACACACAGAGACACACACACAGACACACACACACACACACAGACACACACACAGACACACACACACACACAGACACACACACACACACAGACACACACACACACACAGAGACACACACACACACAGACAGACACACACACACACACAGACACACACACACAGACACACACACAAACACACAGATACACATACACACACAGAGACACACACACACAGACAGACACACACACAGACACACACACACAGACAGACACACAAACACACAGATACACACACACACACACAGACACACACACAAACACACAGATACACATACACACACAGACAGACACACACAGACACACACACACACACACAGACACACACACAAACACACAGATACACATACACACACAGAGACACACACACACAGACAGACACACACACACACACACAGACACACAGACACACACACAAACACACAGATACACATACACACACAGAGACACACACACACACACACAGACAGACACACACACACAGACAGACACACACAGAGACACATGTTCTAGTTATTTCGCGCTACAATCGTTACAGTTGAAATAATGTAACTGGTTACAGTGTGTCTGAGTTGTCTCAGGGTTAGCGTTCAAACTGGGCGGTGTTTGGCCGCAGTGACAGTGTGTGTTATTAACTGTGTTATAAACTGTGTGTTACAAACTGTGTGTTATAAACTGTGTTATAAACTGTGTGTTATAAACTGTGTTATAAACTGTGTGTTATAAACTGTGTTATAAACTGTGTGTTATAAACTGTTATAAACTGTGTTATAAACTGTGTTATAAACTGTGTGTTATAAACTGTGTGTTATAAACTGTTATAAACTGTTATAAACTGTGTTATAAACTGTGTGTTATAAACTGTGTTATAAACTGTGTGTTATAAACTGTTATAGACTGTGTTATAAACTGTGTTATTAACAGTGTTATAACTGACCTCCAGTGTGCGTTATAACAGCGTGTTATTAACAGTGTTATAACTGACCTCCAGTGTGTGTTATAAACTGTGTTATTAAAAGTGTTATAACAGTGTTATAACTGACCTCCAGTGTGTGTTATAACAGCGTGTTATTAACAGTGTTATAAACTGTGTTATTAACCGTGTTAACAGTGTTATAACTGCCCTCCAGCGTGTGTTATAACAGCGTGTTATTAACAGTGTTATAAACTGTGTTATTAACCGTGTTATAACAGTGTTATAACTGACCTCCAGCGTGTGTTATAAACTGTTATTAAAAGTGTTATAACTGACCTCCAGTGGGTTATAAACTGTTATAAACAGTGTTATAACAGTGTTACAACTGACCTCCAGTGTGTGTTATTAACAGTGTTATAACAGTGTTATAACTGACCTCCAGTGTGTGTTATAAACTGTGTTATTAAAAGTGTTATGACAGTGTTATAACTGACCTCCAGTGTGTGTTATAACAGCGTGTTATTAACAGTGTTATAAACTGTGTTATTAACCGTGTTATTAACAGTGTGTTATAAACTGTAATAAACAGTGTTGTAACAGTGTTACAACTGACCTCCAGTGTATGTTATTAACAGTGTTATAACTGACCTCCAGCGTGTGTTATAAACTGTGTTATTAACAGTGTTATAACTGACCTCCAGTGTGTGTTATAAACTGTGTTATTAAAAGTGTTATAATAGTGTTATAACTGACCTTCAGTGTGTTATAACAGTGTGTTATTAACAATGTTATAAACTGTGTTATAACTGACCTCCAGCGTGTTATAACAGTGTGTTATTAACAGTGTTATAAACTGTTATTAACCGTGTTATAACAGTGTTATAAAAGTGTTATAACTGACCTCCAGCGTGTGTTATAACAGCGTGTTATTAACAGTGTTATAAACTGTGTTATTAACCGTGTTATAACAGTGTTATAACAGTGTTATAACTGACCTCCAGCGTGTGTTATAACAGCGTGTTATTAATAGTGTTATAAACTGTTAACGTGTTATAACAGTGTTATAACAGTGTTATAACTGACCTCCAGCGTGTGTTATAACAGCGTGTTATTAACAGTGTTATAAACTGTTATTAACCGTGTTATAACAGTGTTATAACTGACCTCCAGCGTGTGTTATAAACTGTGTTATTAACATTGTTATAACTGACCTCCAGTGTGTTATAAACTGTTATAAACTGTTATAACAGTGTTACAACTGACCTCCAGTGTGTGTTATTAACAATGTTATAACAGTGTTATAACGGACCTCCAGCGTGTGTTATAACAGTGTGTTATTAACAATGTTATAAACTGTGTTATAACTGACCTCCAGCGTGTTATAACAGTGTGTTATTAACAGTGTTATAAACTGTTATTAACCGTGTTATAACAGTGTTATAACAGTGTTATAACTGACCTCCAGCATGTGT
>JABUOV010000081.1:0-5000 GCA_025617405.1 Perca schrenkii
TTTGGCAGGTTGAATTTCTTCAGCTGCCGCAGGAAGTACATCCTCTGTTGTGCTTTCTTGACGAGGGAGCTGATGTTCAGCTCCCACTTGAGGTCCTGGGAGATTGTGGTTCCCAGGAAGCGGAAAGACTCCACAATGTTAATTGTGGAGCCACAGAGGGTGATGGGGCAGGTGGGGGCTGGGTTCTTATATATATATATATATATATATATATATATATATATATATATGGCTTTGTATTTCTGGTCACTTTGCACTGTATTGTGGGTATTTGTGACTGTGTCATCATTATGCCGCTTTTTTAGATGTTATTGATGCTGTGCTTTGTACACTTGGAAATGTCAAAGTCTATTGTTGATCTTCTAGCCCACTGGTACTCGGGTCACCCCCCCCCCCCCCCTCACATCTCCTTCTGAATTGTATGACTTTTTTGTTTTTCATGTATTGCACCTGCTGCACCCAATTACTCTCCAAGGACAAAAAAATGTGAAGGTTGAAGTTGAAAGTACATTTTATTTATAGTATCAAATCAGGGCATAGCAGGACATAGAAGGTTCTACATGTCTAGTTGTCCAATCAGATTGCCTGGTTGGATCTACTTCTTGTACGATAAATACTAATGTACTCTCAACGATACAATATTATTTTCCAATGCATGTGTCAAGTATAAACTGGTATTTTACGTTTGATGTGTGTGTGTGTGTGCAGGGCTTCATGGTGGTCGGGGGGGACCTGACCTATACTGTGCAGAGGGCTGTTCTGAGGTCCATCCATCCATCTCCAACCATAGCTATAGATCCAGGCTCCAGCAGGAAATTCCAATCTTTCCTTTTCCTAATCCTTTTGATTTTATATATTTGGTTTTGTAAACGTTGTTTTTAGGGCAGGGAGTTCTGCCGTTCTTTTTCTTCCTAAGAAATCCCTGTTGCCATGCAGGAAAAATCCTCAAGATTTGGACACAAGTCCAGTCTTGTGCCAGACTTAATCAGTCCACGGGGCGGCCTCTAGTTCACCCAGTAAGAGCGTGCGCCCCATGTTGGCTGAGTCCTTTGCAGCGGCCCGGGTTCGAGTCCGACCTGTGGCCCTTTACTGCGTGTCATCTCCCATCTCTCTCTCACCTTTCCTGTCTTTCCACTGTCACTATCTAATAAAGGGCAAAAATACCCCAAAAAATTATCTTTAAAAAATAGTCCTCATGGTGGCGCAGACAATTACAATTTGAAACTTTTTGAAACTTTCCAAATGAAATAATAAATCAACCGCACATGTTAAAACTTTGCAACGTACGTCTAACTGTAGATAGAGCAGATATGATCCTCTGCTTTTACCTAGTACCAACATCTTAAAAAAAAAAGTGATTTATTTAAAATGTCTGAATTGTTCCTTGTGTGCGCCTTTGCAGCCAATGCAAAATAGAGCATCTTTAAACATCAGTTTGTCAGTTATTGGTCTTTGTGAAAATACATTACAGGCATCTATATGTTGTCAAAACAAATAAAACATATTCTCCCTGAAATTTCTAGTAAGAAATGAATTTTTGACAGTAGTTTAATATTCTGCATTTTCATGCAGTCCTGTCCCTTGTCTACTAAATGTTGTGAGGCCAGTTGTGACATCACCCGGATTATAGCTTCCTGTCATCAGCACCTGCCTACAGCGTCAAAAGGGCTGGAACCCAGGAGTCATACAAACTGTATACACATTCTGTACTACACTCAGTATTTATATTTTATCTGTATTTTTTGTAGACTGTTGTATTTTGTATGTTTATATTTTACACATTTAATGTGTAACTCTATGTTGTCTTGCACATTTTATGCCTTGTCTTGGCCAGGTCGTAGTTGCAAATGCAAATTTCTTCTCAATGGGCTTAGCTCGTTAAATAAAGGTTAAATGAATCAAATAAAAATACTTTATCTAATCGGGCATTGTGCTGTGGACAAGTGCCCTGCATGTATGTGTTGGAATTGTTGGGTCTTTGTAAATTATAGAGTGTGGTCTAGACCTACTCTATCTGTAAAGTGTCTTGAGATAACTCTTGTTATGATTTGATACTATAAATAAAATTGAATTGAATTGAATTGAATTGAATGTATTACATGTGTCTCTGCATCAACATATCCAGGGGTGAAGCACTAAATGACGGGGCCATCTAGAGAGGCATTCTCTCTGGGCCCCTCACCACATCCACAGCTATTCATTCTAATATATTTTAGAGCCTGCTCACGTGAGGGCCCTGGGTCCCCTTTCCATCCCCAGTCCAACCCCCATGAACGTATCTGATTTAAACTAATAATCAGTTGCAGTCAAGGTATTAAGTCAACCCAGAGGAGCTGCAGCTCAACAAGGTCAATTCTGGTATTCGGAGCGAGAGGTTAGGAGCTAAAACTTAAACAGACTTAAACAACAGGCCTGGACCTTGGCCATACTCAGTGGGAGGACCAGGGAGCTCTCACTTTGGCACTTCTGCTGACACAACACTTACCACTATACTATCACTTTTTAAACATACTATACTATCACTTTTCAATCACTTTTTCAACATACTTTACCCTGACTTTTTTACCACTTTTTATGACTTTTCGACTTACTATACTATGACTCTTTACGATTTCTTTGGACATACTATACTATGACTTTTTATAACTTTTTTTTATATTCTATACTATGACTTATGATTTTTTGGGACATACTATACTTCAATCAGGAGAGACTTTGTTTGCGGATATGCAAAAATATTTATTGTACAACTGTAATATAAGATGTACAAAGTCTTTTGGAGATTAGACTCCATCAAATTAATGATGTTTTTAAAGGGGTAGAGAACAGGAACATGACCCCCCGATGGAGCCTAGACACTGGTGGGGGTGGAGAAGGAGACCAGAGACCGGACCCAAGAGGCAACGGAGCGGTCAGACGGGAGAACCACGAAGACCGGAGGAGGCAGGGGAGGAGGCAGGGGAGGAGGCAGAGGAAGAGGCAGGGGAGGAGGCAGGGGAGGAGGCAGGGGAGGAGGCAGAGGAGGAGGCAGGGGAGGAGGCAGGGGAGGAGGCAGGGGAGGAGGCAGAGGAGGAGGCAGGGGAGGAAGAGGAGGGACGAGCGCTTTGCCTGAAACCACAGCTGACAGCACAGGGAGAGAACGGATTTAAACCAGAGTTGAAAGGCTGTGATTGGCCCTTGATCTCGTGGCCAAGTCTGATTGGTTTAACTGAAAGCGTCACTTCCAAACAGCTGATTTGATTTAAGAATGAGTAGTGATTGGGTTAATGACGTCTTCCTGAAAGAATTTGCGCTGAGCTTCATTATGACTTTTTATGACTTTATTCAACATAATATACTATGACTTTTTATGACTTTATTCGACATACTATACTATGACTTTTTATGACTTTATTCAATATACTATACTATGACTTTTTATGATTTTTTCAACATACTATTCTATGACTTTTTATGACTTTATTCAACATACTATACTATGACTTTATTCAACATAATATACTATGACTTTTTATGACTTTATTCGACATACTATACTATGACTTTTTATGAATTTATTCAACATACTATACTATGATTTTTTATGACGTTATTCAACATACTATACTATGACTTTTTATGATTTTTTCAACATATTATTCTATGACCTTTTATGACTTTATTCAACATACTATACTATGACTTTTTATGACTTTATTCAATATACTATACTATGACTTTTTATGATTTTTTCAACATACTATTCTATGACTTTTTATGACTTTATTCAACATACTATACTATGACTTTTTATGACTTTATTCAACATACTATACTATGACTTTTTATGACTTTATTCAATATACTATACTATGACTTTTTATGACTTTATTCAATATACTATACTATGACTTTTTATGATTTTTTCAACACACTATTCTATGACTTTTTATGACTTTATTCAACATACTATACTATGACTTTATTCAACGTACTATACTATGACTTTTTATGATTTTTCAACATACTATTCTATGACTTTGTAATTACTTTTCCAACATGCTTAACCCTGACTTTTTGACGTACTATACTATGACTCTTTACGATTTCTTTGGACATACTATACTATGACTTTTTATGACTTTATTCGACATACTATACTATGACTTTTTGATTTTTTCAACATACTATTCTATGACCTTTTGGACATACTATAGTATTACTTTTTGACATACTATACTAGGACTTTTTTAAGGTTTTTGACATACTATGACTTTTTTAAATATTCTATACCATGACTTTTTGAAATAAGTTGTTCTTGAGTGTTTCCTGATGCAGTACGACACAGAAAACTGACAGTGTTATTAATAAAACTCATTTTATTGAATAAAAGAAACATGAATAGGAAGATATCAAAGTGAATCCTCTGGGTGTCTATGAGACAGTCAGATCCCACTCTTCATCATCAGCCTTGTCTTCATCAGGAGCAATCTCACTCCAGGAAACCTCGTTCACCTGAGACACAGTTCATCCTTACTGACAGGAAACATCTCTTTACACTACACAATAAGAATAATAATGATAATAATAATAATAATTTCATTTAATACACAAACATTCATTCACACATGAAAATCAACACAAACAAATACTATACTATGACTTTTTATAACTTTGACATATTATACTATGACTTTTTTCGACATACTATTACTTTTTATGATTTTTTTTGACATATTATACTATGACTTTTTACCTGGAGGACTCCTTCAGTCTCCTCTGGTAGAAACTGGTCTGAGGTCTGTTTCAGCTCCACCATGACTTTACCGTTACCTACAGAAACACAGATATACAACAATTCAACAGGACTGGAATCAGATCTGATACCAGGATCTGAAAAGCCTCCGATTCTGCCTACAATGGATCGGTATCGGTGAGTACTGGAGTTCATGCACCGACAATGAGTCGTAGTAGAGTATTTATACCTAGCAGTATAAGTAGTAAAGTATTTATACCTAGTG
>JABUOV010000081.1:7500-10000 GCA_025617405.1 Perca schrenkii
TTGCACTCAGTCTGTTTGGGTAGATTTCACCACATGTTTTGAGTGAAGCATATCTACATTTAACAGCTATGATACACTAAAAGAAATTAGGTAAAGTCTACCTAATATTTCTCAATACATTACACAACTGATTACTTATAAAAAGTAAGTAACATTACCCCTTGATTGTAAGCACTTAATACTTAATCATTGTTATTAATAATTGAACAATATGAGTAATTAATCATTACTTATTCAGAGAAGGTAAACTTTACTTTAAAAAAATTATTGTCAGACACAGGAGATATTTGATCATGTCAATTTCTTTTAATCAATGAAATGTTCAAAAAAATAAGGACAGGAGGAGGTACAAAAGAACCCTCTCCACTCTGCATATTCAACTGAAACAAGTTTCTTAAACCCTTCATATGTGGATTCCAGTTTGTTTGTTATACCAAACATGAACATCTCACATTTTTTTATATGTTTGAGGAACATATGCAAATATTTGCAAAGCCTTATGGGATTGTTGAAGATAACCAGTCAGTCTGTGCCTGAACAAAAAACAGCATTTTCCACATCTCAACACCGTGTCCCTTTGGTTAAATGAATTGACAGCCTAGTACCAGTCAGAAACACACTGAGTTCAGTCCTTGCTCAACCAATATGTATCTTTTGAATAACATTGATCCATGAGATGATGTGCAATATTTGAATGTAGTGAATTTCATTGTGACACTGCTCTTTCGGAGATGAAATTGTCTGATTGCATTGTACAGTGAGCATTCTTCAGCACCAACAGTAAGTTCCCAGGAAACAGTCTGTGCCTGAATACGGTGACAAACAGTTCATCATTAGCTTACTTTTGAGGCTCTGGACCTTCTTGAGCAGCTTTGCTCTGTCAAGCACCAAAAGAGTTTCTGAAATACTTTAAGTATACTCAAGCTTCTTGGAATAATCAAGTTTGAGAGCGTAGATCAATCCCATCAACAGCACACAGCCTTGGTTCGGTTTCCACACACGTTCAGCACTTTGTTTTCCTCCATCGCAATCAACACATCTGCTGTATGCTCCTTGGCTGCAGGATTATGGATCACAAGCACCTTCATGGTTTAGTCCATGTTGTCCTCATTTTCATCCTCCATGTTAAAAAAAGAAACAAAAATATGCACTTTTAAGTTAAGGACAATAACAAGATACTATCCCAATACACTTATTGATAATGTTTTCTTGGTTAAGCCAAATCAACCCAAGTAGAGTTTGTTTTTAATAATCAGCAATTCAGTGACAAATTAAAACTGTGACTTTATTGCCTATTTCTCACCTCAAATGTTTTTAAAACCCTATTTTAGTAACTGATTAGCAGTAATGTGAGAAAGTTTGCATAAAATATGTTGGTTTAAAAACCTGCATTATTAATATAACCAAGTTAAATTATGATTTTAATTGTGGATAGACCTCCTACCTCATTACAAACTAAACTGACATTAGAAGGGGGTGGCATGTCTGTCCCATAATGGTGGCTGTGCCAAGTATCCACAGTTTCTATATATATATATATATATATATATATATATATATATATATATGTGTGTGTGTGAGTGTGTTATCGGAAATTAAACAATTGTATCATGGCAACCCTATGTGTAACCACGTGATACCTTGAATTGATCGATCATTTAATAACATACCTAGCAATCTTGGATGAGATCTTCTTGATGTTCCCCAAGGTACTCAATGAGGCGACAAACAACTGCATCCCTTTTTCTCTCCCGACACATTGGGACTGTGAATAGATGCATTTAGTGATTAACTTATTTCTACAAATTCTTTAAAAGAAACATACACACACACACACACACACACACACACACACACACACACATACCTCATTTACAGTGTATTTGTATACTGTAGTTAGTATGCGTGTAACAGAGATTGACCGGTTGTTGCACTGCCCTCACAGTTGAGTTCACCCTTTTTTATCCACCCCTATCTCAATTGTATTGTATATTAAATAACAAACGGATTTGGTAAGATGAAAGCTGAGTAAGCCAAACTTTATGTAGCTAAGGTTGGCCTAAAATATATTTTCTCAAAAGCAGGTAATGTCGGGGCTTATCAATACTATTAGGTAACCTTACTGTACCTATCCGGCTACCTAGCTAACTTAGCTAGCTAACATTAGGTGACATTACCTGTATGTTAGCTAACAGTTAGCTTACATTTGGAGCCTACATGGTTCAGCCGTGAAAGCAATAACGTTACATTGTGACACTGTCAAATGCCACAACAGGTAACGTTAGCTAGTTTGAAGTAACGTAACTAACATCTCTTCCAACAATCTCCACATTGCTACGTTTTAGTAACATTAGAAGCTAACGTTAGCCTTTCAACTCTGGCATTAGCTAGCTAGCTGGCACTCGGTAGATTGCTAACTTTTAATGACGCAAGCGAGAAGCAAGCTAAATATACACTCTAAACCAACCATTAAATAAGTTTATTACACACAGCAACCTGT
>JABUOV010000081.1:20000-45000 GCA_025617405.1 Perca schrenkii
TGACAACAAGTACTGACTGGAGGTAAGGCAAGGCAGCTTTATTTGTATAGCACATTTCAGCAACAGGGCAATTCAAAGTGCTTTACATAAAACATTAAAGAGCAGTTATAAAACAATTTAAAAACATTAATAAACAAATTAAAACAAGAATAAAATTGATAGTGCAGTATAAGAATAAAAGTTACAGTGCAGTATAAGAATTTAAAGTTAATAAAATAGATTATTTAAAGAAAAGCAACATCAAAAAGATAGGTCTTTAGCTTAGATTTAAAAGAACTGAGAGTTGCAGCGGACCTACAGTTTTCTGGGAGTTTGTTCCAGATATGTGGAGCATAAAAACTGAACGCTGCTTCCCCCTGTTTAGTTCTGACTCTGGGGACAACAAGTAGACCTGTCCCAGACGATCTGAGAGGTCTGGGTGGGTCATAGTGTAGCAGCAGATCAGAAATGTATTTTGGCCCTAAACCGTTTAGTGATTTATAAACCAGTAAAGGTATTTTGAAATCAATTTTTTGAGGCACTGGAAGCCGGTGTAGAGACTTCAGTACTGGAGTGATGTGATCCACTTTCTTGGTCTTAGTGAGGACTCGGGCAGCAGCGTTCTGTATCAGCTGCAGCTGTCTGATTGATTTTTTAGGGAGACCTGTAAAGACACCGTTACAGTAGTCAAGTCTACTGAAGATAAAAGCATGGACAAGTTTTTCCAGATCCTGCTGAGACATAAGTCCTCTAACCCTTTATATATTTTTTAAGGTGATAATAGGCTGATTTTTTTAATTATGTTAATGTGGCTGTTACAATTTAGGTCTGAGTCCATGACTACACCAAGATTTCTGGCTTTGTCTGTTGTTTTTAACATTGTCATTTGAAGCTGAGCGCTGACTTTCAATCGTTCCTCTTTTGCTCCAAAAACAACCACCTCCGTTTTTTCTTCATTTAATTTAAGAAAGTTCTGGCACATCCAATCATTAATTTCTTCAATGCACATATTTAATTGTTGTATTGGGCTATAGTTCCCTGGCGATAAGGTTATGTAAATTTGTGTGTCATCTGCATAACTATGGTAAATTATTTTTGTTGTTTTCCATAATCTAAGCCAGTGGAAGCATGTAGATGTTGAACAGAAGAGGGCCCAGAACTGAGCCTTGGGGAACTCCACACGTCATGTTTGTATGCTCAGATGTATAATTACCTATAGACACAAAGTAGTCCCTATTTTTTAAATAGGATTCAAACCACTTTAGTACTGAGCCAGAAAGACCAACCCAGTTTTCCAATCGGTCAAGCAATATGTCATGGTCTACCGTATCAAATGCAGCACTGAGATCAAGTAATACTAAAACTGAAATTTTTCCACTATCTGTGTTTAAGTGGAGGTCATTAAAGACTTTAACAAGAGCCGTCTCAGTGCTGTGGTTTGGTCGAAAACCTGACTGGAAGGCATCAAAACTGTTGTTTAGCAATAAGAAAAGGTTGAGTTGTTGAAAAACCACTTTTTCTATGATTTTACTTAAAAATGGAAGGTTTGATATTGGCCTATAGTTGCTCATTAGTGACGTGTCTAGTTTGTTCTTTTTTAGGAGTGGCTTGATGACTGCAGTTTTTAGGGCCTGTGGGACGATACCTGAGAGCAGAGATGTGTTTACAATCTGTAGAAGATCTGAAGCCAAACAATTCGAAACATTTTAGTAGTAGCACTGTGACAACAAGTACTGACTGGAGGTAGTAGTAGCACTGTGACAACAAGTACTGACTGGAGGTAGTAGTAGCACTGTGACAACAAGTACTGACTGGAGGTAGTAGTAGCACTGTGACAACAAGTACTGACTGGAGGTAGTAGTAGCACTGTGACAACAAGTACTGACTGGAGGTAGTAGTAGCACTGTGACAACAAGTACTGAGTGGAGGTAGTAGTAGCACTGTGAGAACAAGTACTGCAGTACTGAGTGGAGGTAGTAGCATGTGTCTCTTGGTAGTTAGTCTTATTTGAAGCTGATGAACTTCTCTGTTCTGAGTTTGTAGCTTCATGTTGAATCACTTATTGGACGTCTCTTTGGATCACAGAGTCAGCTCCATGAAATGTTAAACTGTAATGTGTTTTCAGGGAGGCAGCAGTGCATCCTGGGAGATGATCCGGAAGGTGACTGACCAGCACCTGCACCAGCTGAACCTGCTGGTGAACTTCATGGTGAGACAGCAGAAGCATTGACACCACGGTCTCCCCCCCAACATGGACGCTGATTCTCTTTCTATTTATTTATTATTTTATTTATTTATTTATTATCATGTTTCTATTTATGAACCCAAATATGTATTTTTGTATGTACAGACTATAATTGTGATTTTACTTGAAAACATTTTGATAACTGACAAACATACTATATTTCTTATTCTATTTATTTGTTTATTTTATACATTTTTAATTACATTTTTCATTGTTCATTCATTTTTTTATTCTGTTTTTTAAGTCAAAAATGGTATTATTGTTGTTATATTACTGATCTGTGAAATCTATTTCATATATTTATGATCCCCTGCCCTGAATGTTCAATGAATGCTTTTCTTTTTATGTTTTCACATAAATAAAGTTAATTTAAGCTCTGCTGGCAGGGCCTTTAAATATGATCTAATCTCTTTATAAACTCAGTTATTTATTTAGTTTGGTTTTACTTGAAATCAGGAAACATAAAAAAAAAATGCAGACGTTTACTCGACATGAAGCTGAAAACATGTGTGTTGACTTTACTGCTGAAACTGAAATAAACAAGATGACAATAACTGGGAAGAAAATGACTTGGACTTCATTTTTTACTCTGAACTCATATCACAGCTTTGTTCACATTAACCCTCCTAAATCTGCTGGCAGTTTGAAAGTCACCAACCTCTAACTCCAGTCTACACAGCAGCAGTTCATGTGGACCAGACTCTAACTCCAGTCTACACAGCAGCAGTTCATGTAGACCAGACTCTAACTCCAGTCTACACAGCAGCAGTTCATGTAGACCAGACTCTAACTCCAGTCTACACAGCAGCAGTTCATGTAGACCAGACTCTAACTCCAGTCTACACAGCAGCAGTTCATGTAGACCAGACTCTAACTACAGTCTACACAGCAGCAGTTCATGTGGACCAGACTCTAACTCCAGTCTACACAGCAGCAGTTCATGTGGACCAGACTCTAACTCCAGTCTACACAGCAGCAGTTCATGTAGACCAGACTCTAACTCCAGTCTACACAGCAGCAGTTAATGTGGACCAGACTCTAACTACAGTCTACACAGCAGCAGTTCATGTGGACCAGACTCTAACTACAGTCTACAAAGCAGCAGTTCATGTAGACCAGACTCTAACTCCAGTTTACACAGCAGCAGTTCATGTAGACCAGACTCTAACTACAGTCTACACAGCAGCAGTTCATGTAGACCAGACTCTAACTACAGTCTACACAGCAGCAGTTCATGTGGACCAGACTCTAACTACAGTCTACACAAAAGCAGTTCATGTAGACCAGACTCTAACTCCAGTCTACACAGCAGCAGTTCATGTAGACCAGACTCTAACCACAGTCTACACAGCAGTAGTTCATGTAGACCAGACTCTAACTACAGTCTACACAGCAGCAGTTCATGTAGACCAGACTCTAACTCCAGTCTACACAGCAGTAGTTCATGTAGACCAGACTCTAACTACAGTCTACACAGCAGCAGTTCATGTACATTTAAGTCCATAAATATTGGGACATCGACAAAATTCTAATCTTTTTGGCTCTATACACCACCACAATGGATTTGAAATGAAACGAACAAGATGTGCTTTAACTGCAGACTTTCAGCTTTAATTTGAGGGTATTTACATCCAAATCAGGTGAACGGTGTAGGAATTACAACAGTTTGTATATGTGCTTTCCACTTTTTAAGGGACCAAAAGTAATGGGACAGTTGGCTGCTCAGCTGTTCCACGGCCAGGTGTGTGTTATTCCCTCATTATCCCATTTACAAGGAGCAGATAAAAGGTCTAGAGTTCATTTCAAGTGTGCTATTTGCATTTGGAATCTGTTGCTATCAACTCTCAATATGAGATCCAAAGAGCTGTCACTATCAGTGAAGCAAGCCATCATTAGGCTGAAAAAAACAAAACAAACCCATCAGAGAGATAGCAAAAACATTAAGTGTGGCTAAATCAACTGTTTGGAACATTCTTAAAAAGAAAGAACGCACCGGTGAGCTCAGCAATACCAAAAGACCCGGAAGACCACGGAAAACAACCAAAGAATTCTTTCCCTGGTGAAGAAAACACCCTTAACAACAGTTGGCCAGATCAAGAACACTCTCCAGGAGGTAGGTGTGTGTGTGTCAAAGTCAACAATCAAGAGAAGACTTCACCAGAGTGAATACAGAAGGTTCACCACAAGATGTAAACCATTGGTGAGCCTCAAAAACAGGAAGGCCAGATTAGAGTTTGCCAAACAACATCTAAAAAAGCCTTCAAAGTTCTGGAACAACATCCTATGGACAGATGAGACCAAGATGAACTTGTACCAGAGTGATGGGAAGAGAAGAGTATGGAGAAGGAAAGAAACTGCTCATGATCCAAAGCATACCACCTCATCAGTGAAGCATGGTGGTGGTAGTGTCATGGCGTGGGCATGTATGGCTGCCAATGGAACTGGTTCTCTTGTATTTATTGATGATGTGACTGCTGACAAAAGCAGCAGGATGAATTTTGAATTGTGTTTCGGGCAATATTATCTGCTCATATTCAGCCAAATGCTTCAGAACTCATTGGACGGTGCTTCCCAGTGCCGATGGACAATGACCCGAAGCATACTGCGAAAGCAACCAAAGAGTTTTTTAAGGGAAAGAAGTGGAATGTTATGCAATGGCCAAGTCAATCACCTGACCTGAATCCGATTGAGCATGCATTTCACTTGCTGAAGACAAAACTGAAGGGAACATGCTCCAAGAACAAGCAGGAACTGAAGACAGTTGCAGTAGAGGCCTGGCAGAGCATCACCAGGGATGAAACCCAGCGTCTGGTTTGTTTCATTTCAAATCCATTGTGGTGGTGTATAGAGCCAAAAAGATTAGAATTGTGTCGATGTCCCAATATTTATGGACCTGACTGTATTTGAACGAAACCTCTCCGCGAGTGCTTATTTCCCCTACGAGTCACAAACCACCTCAAAAAAGGCGACTAGAGTATGTGATGAGTGAAACAGTCGCCACAACAGTGTGTGTGTGTCTGTGTCTGTGCGTCTTTATGTGGTCGTGTCTGAGTGTAGGTGTCTGTGTGTGGGAAAGTTGTCTTTCTGCACCTGCTATTCCCACACAAAGTTAGCACACTGTTATATTTCAAGCACTTTCACCTGTTTTGATTAAGTTCTAAGAAATAACCACCAATAATGATCAAAAATATTGTTTCTATTTTTTACCTTTTTAATAATTGAATTTCCTTGTTTTCGCACAAAAACCGAAAATGATCATATGATCATAAATGTGATCTCACGGGTAAATGGCAAATGATGATGTATCATTAGTAATTGAGCTAAATCTGTTACATTACATTATTAAGTTTGTGTAACAAAAATATGAACACCACGCAAGGGTTAAGGCTTCCAAACAGGATTTAGTTTGGATGTTCTACCTCTGTTAGGAGCACCTCGCAATCACTGAATCGTGTTTTTCCCCATTTTTCCGTTTCGTGATTGGTGATCAAGGGCTCCTTTCAAGGCTGGAATATTCATTGATTGATTAACATGGACCTTATTAGGACAAATATGGGACGACCCTGGGAGGAGTGTGAGGCTCGTGCAGGACCGCATAAGGTAACGCACGTCCATATTTATAAGGAGAAGACTGTGTACCGGTGTACGCTGCAAGGTGTTATAAATCAGAATATTGTTTTTGCGCACAAAATATTTCAGAATAGAATCTACGCACCGTTTTGTGAATGAGGCCCCAGGAGTTCATTGGGAGGAGGCAGTTTTTCAACTTCCCCCACAGTAGCATTGTGGTCATTGGGCCTCATTCACCAACCGTTCTTACGAAGAAATGTGTTCTTAAACCCTTCTTACGAACTTTTTCACGAAGATTCTGGCATTCACTAATGTTTTCTTAACTTGGATTTGTTCTTAGCTAAGAACAAAATCTACGAACACTGAAAAGCACTCTTACGCACATTTGAGTGATGACAATTTGCTCCAAATGATTGGTTACTGCATTTTATTTCATTCTACAGTAGTTTACAATGATAGTATTGTACTGTAATGTATTTCTGATCATTTGTTGAAAAAGAAATCATATTATGCAAAAAAACACTGCAATTTACATCAGCAATTAAACTGATTAAGTGGTAGAATGCAGTGGTAGAATGTAACAAAGTACAAATTCTTCGTAGCTGTACTTAAGTACATTTTTCACGTATCTGTACTTTACTTAAGTAGACTCAATAGTGCATAGCCTACTTTTGACTTTTACTTTGTTACATTTTGCAGCAATTATCTATAAATCCATGAATAAAACCAACCGCATTCCGATTCTAACATATTTCCGTTTCATGGTTAGGATAGGAACTTTTCTTAAAAGCCAGGCCTTGTTTGTGGTTGTGGACACCTTCTACTTTTACTAAAGTAAATATGTCTCTGGTTATTTGTACTTTTATTTAAGTACTGAGATTCAGTACTTCCTCCACCGCGGCTCCGACAAGCTCCGAAAACCTGTCTCCCAGGAGGTGCACAGGAAGTGTCATGTCCTTATATGGGAATTTGCGGGGCGTTTTCTTATGCTAATTAGGAACAACTGGCACGCGCTTTCAGTTACGAAGACGTGGGATTCATCAATCCTAAGAACACAGGTACGAACAAATCTGCTGTTTAAGAACACGTCATGAATCCGACATAGACTTTTCTTAGGAACCTTCTTAAGAACATATTTAAGAGAAAACTTAGGAAGATATTGGTGAATGAGGCCCAATGATGGCAACTTCCAAGGCCTTCTTCTCAACAGCAATCTTTCTTCTCAGTTGATGCCTTCGCTTATTCCCACCTACAATGAGAAACACAAAATGAGTGTGCACTCACACGAGGACTACACAAAAGCACCATACAAAATAAGGCTTCACAATATGCATGTAAGTGTTATGATTATTGTGACAGATGCTGTGTGATCATTTTTGCATCACAAGTTTCATATCATTTTTTTTTTCATAAATGGCTTTGCTATTTTTACTATGTATGAATCAGTAGTGAATTATACATAGTATAATCTCACCAGACTAACGATACAGCTGAAATGTTCACGTCATGTTTGATGCCCAAATATAGCCCCTCGATGGTCCTCTGCAGGTCCTTTTGGATTGTTGCTCCTTTGGATGACAACAAACAAATTAATTAATGCCCATCTCAGTTTACAATCAGCCTCTTTTCAGATCCCCTATACAAGAGCAGAACCAAATGATTCTTTAAAATATGCCATCAAATAAGTTTGACTAATTTTTAAGTATCTGAGGTTCACTGCTGAACATCAGACACCCACTGCTGGACTGTGTCTTGCTGTAGACATAACTCAGCGGTGAGTTTCTCCAGGTCCTTTGTTGCCTCTGTAATCCTTTGTACAGTCTGTCTGAAAGAAATATCTGTGTTAACAAATGCTGACACGCAATTTGAAAACAAAAATGTTATGATACATATTTGCCTAGTTAGTACCCTGCAGTGTCCGGTCAAGGTTTTCTGCCTTTTGCTTGTTCCAGCCACTTGCCTGGATAGTTAGCATGTCTGTAAGTAACAGTAAGTAAGTGTTTCCAAGGTTGGCTTAAGACCATGGTCATGACGAAAAAAGGACTCTGTCAAGAAATGTGTGCTGAAACTTTGGGGATTGTAAGAACAAGTCCTAACAATGAATCAGTAATTTAAAAGGTGATCCAAACAAGATCACTTAAATGATGAATCCAATCACTCGCCCGAAGAGTTTTGTTCGACTGACTGAGAATGTAGGCCTAGCCATATGCACTTCTAGATGTGAAGTCTGACTGACTGACGTGCTGACGTGTACGGTAAGCGTATTGTCACTTCCGGTGTTGTCACTTCCAATTCAATTCAATTCAATTTTATTTATAGTATCAAATCATAACAAGAGTTATCTCGAGACACTTTACAGATAGAGTAGGTCTAGACCACACTCTATAATTTACAAAGCCCCAACAATTTCAACAATTACAGTAATTCCCTCAAGAGCAAGCAGTGCGACAGTGGCGAGGAAAAACTCCCTCTTGGGAAGAAACCTCGGACAGACACATGCTCTTGGTAGGCGGTGTCTGACGGGCCGGTTGGGGGTGTGATGAACAGTGGCTTCCAGTGTTCCCGTGTTTCAAACGCTAGTTTGCTGCTCCAGCAAAAACTTACTCAACACTGCTTTATTGTTTAAATTAGTGGCTATTTGCCTGGATTGCATTTGAATTACAATTGTTCTACTCAAGCACTTATACTTCGCTTCCCTTACAGCGACTGCCTCGCTGATCTTACAGTTGTTAAAACGTTGTTAGCTACTTTAGCTTAGCCATTAGCAATGGCTAATTCCTCTCCCTCTCCTGCTCTCTCTTGCTCTGTGTGTCAAATGTTTAGCTATTCCTCTGCCTCCTTTAGTGATAACGATATATGTAATAAATGTAGTATATTCGCTGCTCTGGAGGCAAGGCTTAGTGAGTTTGAGGCACGGCTCCGCACCATGGAATCAGAATCGTATGCTTCCGTAGCTAGTCACCGCCATGTAGTTAATGCGGGCCAACATTCTGTAGCTTCTGTAGCTTCTGCTAGCTGTCCCCCGGCAGACCCCGAGCAGCCGGGCGAGTGGGTGACTGTCCGAGAGAAGCGTAGCGTTAGAGGGAAGCGTAGCGTTAGATCTAAACCAGGGAGTGCACATGATGACGGTCGCTCTAAACCGGAGCATCTTCGCCTCTCTAACAGTTTCTCCCTACTCAGTGATACACCCGCTGAGAAGCCAGTTCTGGTTATTGGGAGCTCTATACTGCGATATGTGAAGCCGGCGGCTACAGTCATATGTGTCCCCGGGGCCAGAGCGGGCAATATAGAAACCCATCTAAAGCTGCTGGCTAAAAAGAACCGTAAATACAGTAAGATCATACTTCACGTAGGTGGTAATGGTCGTAAATCGGAGATCACTAAAATTAATGTTGAGTCACTTTGTGTTTACGCAAAGACAATGTCGGACTCAGTAGTTTTCTCTGGACCCCTGCCAAACCTGACCAATGATGAAATGGACAGCCGTACGTCATCCTTCCACCGCTGGTTGTCGGGGTGGTGCCCAGCTAACGATGTGGGCTATGTGAATAACTGGGGGGCGTTGTGGGGAAAGCCTGGTCTGATGGAAAGAGACGGCATTCATCCCACCTGGGACAGTGCCGCTCTCATATCAAAAAATCTGACCGAGTCTATTATCGGTCATAAACCATGACAACCCAAGCTTGATATTAGTAATCAGAGGTGCAGTATTACGCGCCCCTCTGTGCTTCCGTTGGAGCAGTCGCCCACTCATAGTCTAATAAGCACGGTGTCTGTTCCCCGACTTAGATCGGTTAAATCAAAGGTAAACAAAAGATGCGCTATACTTAACAACCTAATTGGAATTAAAACGACTGCAACGATAGAACAAAATAGGAAAATTAGATGTGGACTATTAAATATTAGATCTCTGTCTTCTAAAGCAGTATTGGTAAACGAGTTGATATCAGATAATAACATTGATTTATTTTGTCTTACTGAAACCTGGCTGGGCCATGAAGACTATGTTAGTCTAAATGAAGCCACTCCTCCCAGTCATATTAATACTCAAATTCCTAGAGGCTCAGGCCGAGGAGGGGGAGTGGCAGCCATTTTTGATTCAAGCTTGTTAATTAATCCTAAACCTAAACTAAATTATAACTCGTTTGAGAGTCTTGTTCTTAATCTTCAACATCCAAAATTGAAAACATTACAGCCAATTAAATTTGTTGTTATTTACAGGGCTCCAGGTCCGTATTCTGAATTTTTATCGGAATTCTCAGAGTTTATATCATGTTTAGTCCTTAAATCAGACAAAGTACTTATTGTAGGTGATTTTAATATCCATGTGGACGTTGACAATGATAGCCTTAGTACTGCTTTCAACTCATTACTGGATTCAATCGGCTTCAGTCAGAGTGTGCACAAGGCGACCCACTGTTTTAACCATGCTAAAACAGTATCATAAGTATTTGTAACTTGTGAAACCTAATGCACAAATAAATGCAGAGGGATCCGTATCTGTAAGGCCAATGCACAAATAAATGCAGAGGGATCCGTATCTGTAAGGCCAATGCACAAATAAATGCAGAGCTATTCGTATCTATAAAGGTGTATCTGTGTCCGTGACTCTTATTTGTAACTCGTATTTCATCATTTGTAAATGAACTTAGCATTTTTCAATGTAAATATACGTGTAAATCTCCTTCTATGTGTGAGGGTACTTTTGAGACTGTTTTTCCGCGCGGTTTGTGGCCAGAAGATATTCGTAACTCAGGTGACAATCCCAGCACTCTCTACTAGATGGCAGTAATGCAACTCTTATGGATTCCAACCGCTGTTAAAATAAATGAAAGCTGTGAAGAAGCCTAGCTACACTGTTCGCAAAATCTACTTGATGTTGTTTATATATGTCAATGGATGTTCCTCCAGGTAAGTTGACATTATTAGGACTTTGTCGTCAGATAAATTACATTCATGTTTTCAGCATCATTGCATTTACAATTCGCTTTGTGTTGTTATGGCGGCAGTGACAGTTCGCTACTTTTTAGAGTGTGCTAGCATTCACGTTCTTGTACAACGATGTTAACTTAGCTAGCTAGCTAGCTTGCTCGTTAAAGTCAGGCTTGTAACATGGGCTTGCTTGGTCTTTGTATGGCAGTCTGAAATATTATGAAGCGCTAAGTTATGTTAGTGTTGCTATTATTTAGTACAGTTGACCATATTGTGTTTTATGTTTCACGTTTACTCCCGTTTTTTCATTGCTGTTAACAGGGTGGCCAAGTGTGTGCTGGTAGCTATATAATAGCTGACATATATAGTTGATATAAGTATGATACAGTTAGTTGGTCAGTTGGATTGTAGTTGTGAGCGGTACCTTTTCTTCAGAGTGTGCGTAAATGAGAATAGTAAGTATATCGGCTGCATCGTGATATTGTATTTCTTCGTTAAACCAGCTGTTATTTCTGCTATTTGATGTGGATGAGAGTTAGCTAGGAGTTTAAGGGGTTGCTACGCTACGCAACCATTGTGCTAATTATATCCACGTTCGCCTTTGGCTCACCCGACTCGGCACGTCAGGTCTAAACATGTAGCTAGCATCGTGTTTATGTTTATACTTTTACTACTTGTCAGGATTGTTCAATACTTTTGTGGTTGAGTACAATAAGAAGTAAGTGGTGTTACATATTGTTTCCTGTACCGCTATCAAGGTGTATCTAGCGAGGCTTTGCTAGGTTTTCAAAATAAAAGCATCCAGCCGTTTTGTTGTTGGAGGCTTTAAAGCGTATCATTCATAACATGAAGTGTTGTCTATGTTAGCAGTAACTTAACAGATGGGCGAAAATGTCTGAGAATCCCATATAATAATGGGTTGAATTGGAGTTTGAGATATATAGCCATATTCCAGCTATTGTTTATATTATGTTTGGTAATGTTATTACTGCTTAAGGTGGAATGAGTGTATACAAACAGTATGTTTCCTTTATTCATTTGTATTATGTTTCTCTCTTTATAGGAACCACACACACTCAAACTCAAACAAGAAAAAAGGAAGAAATAAACAGAATAAGAACCATCTCTCAGCTCTTCATTTCATACTCTGGAATATTTGCCTTAAGTGGTGTTCTGGCCGACATACCTGAGTGAACCTGGTGATAAACCCAGAACTAGCACCTTCACTACACTGCTCCTCTATTCAAGACCAAATGTATGTGCAGTTGTACATCGTGATAAAAAAATGATAGCCTAGTTAGTTCAATCTAACACTGAATCTGCTGTGTTTTACTGATCTGACTGACCACTGATGAGGTGTACTTGGACCCACCAGACTCTCCTCAAAGTATGAGAAACCATCAGGAGGAAGTTATTGCTCCACAGGTGTCATACTTCTCAACTGCTCAGTAACTAAAGTATTAACTGCTACTGTAAGAACTGTATTGTCCATAGACATTGATCAGGCTGTGTGAAAGGGACTCTTGTTTCACAAAGTAACTAATAGAATTTCACTTCAAGTTTTTATCCGTCCGTTATATTTATGCTGTGAAATGTTTTTCAAGCTGCAGATTAGATTTAATACCCTTTCCAAAAATACTTTAGTTTCATTAATATTGTCATCTGTCAAAGTATATAACTGTTAAATGTTTTGTGTTGCTTACTGTCACTATTACCTGTCTTAAAGGATTACATTTTTTATAGTCAGGATGTTAAAAGGACTTAGTGTTTGACCCTTCTACATGTATTAAATCAGACATATCACCTGTTTAAACGTCTTTGTGAAAAAAAACATGTTATATAACACTTCAGGACCCTTACTACTGAATTTAAAAATGACCAAATCCTGCATAGAAATAAAGCATTTTATTCATGGTCAATGAAATGGAAATATAAAGTGTGTATACATAATGCACAGAGTAGCAGATAACTGTCCACATCATGTCCTCACCCAGACTAAAGGGTTTATTTTCTACTGAGGATGTGTCAGCTGGTAATGTAGGTTGTCAGGTCACAGAAGTCATCCTGTGGATACTGAATCTTTCCTGATGCTGCTGTGTTGTCTTCAGACCATCATCACTTGGCAGAAGAAGTATGGCACCTGTCCCACAATACCTTCATACTGTGAGGAGAGTCTTGTGGGTCCAGGTAAACCTCGTCAAACAGGTGTCCAGGACAGCATCTGAGCTGTAAAACATGGCAGATTCAGTGATTAAACTATCATTTTTTGTCAGAGTGTACAACTGCACATACATTTTGTCTTACAGGAGAAGCATGTATTTAACCCAGTGTGTTGCAATTACTGTACTAATAACATGGTTACAATATGTCGAGCAAATGTTAAATTTAAATTCTTTATAGTTTAACTTAAATCATCTAGTTTCATATGATAGGCCTACCAAATATATTCACTAGCTTTACAACTGGACCCACTAACAGTTTAAGCAGCGCTTAATATTTCATACTGCAAATTCCTGACTTTAACGAGCTAGCTAAGTTAGCATCGCTATTTGCTGTAAGCACATTCTAAAAAGTAGCAAACTTCCACCATAACAACACAAAGGAAATTGCAAATGCACTGCAAGAATGATGCTGAAAACATAAATGTAATTTATCTGACGACAAAGTCCTAATAATATCAACTTACCTGGAGGAACACAAAGTAGATTCTATTATGTCTATGGTGCCAACATATACAGTCGTTGCCAACCGTCTCTCTGAAACATTTAACAAGGCTTCTTCATGTGGTTTAACAGCAGTTGGCATCCATAAGTGTTGCATTACTGCCATCTATGGAGAGTGCTGGGATTGTCACTTAACACCGCCATCTAGTGGAGAGTGCTGGGATTGTCACCTGAGTTACGAATATCTTCTGGCCACAAACCGCGCGGAAAAACAGTCTCAAAAGTACCCTCACACATAGAAGGAGATTTACTCGTATATTTACATTGAAAAATGCTAAGTTCATTTACAAATGATGAAATACGAGTTACAAATAAGAGTCACGGACACAGATACACCTTTATAGATACGAATAGCTCTGCATTTATTTGTGCATTGGCCTTACAGATACGGATCCCTCTGCATTTATTTGTGCATTGGCCTTACAGATACGGATCCCTCTGCATTTATTTGTGCATTAGGTTTCACAAGTTACAAATACTTATGATACTGTTTTAGCACCATATAACCACACCCTCGACCGTGTGCTGGCATATGGTATTGAAATTGAGGATTTAATAATATTTCTGCAGAATTCGGTATTATCAGATCATTCTTTAATTACTTTCGAATTCTTAATACCTGACTATACTAAATTAGATAAAAGCTTCTACACTAGATGCCTATCTGACAGTGCTATAGCTAAATTTAAGGAAGATATTCCAACAGCATTTGACTCTATGTCATGCCTTAACATAACAGAGGACCTCTATGTTAACCTCAGTCCCTCTCAAATTGAGACATTTGTAGACGGTGCTACGACTTGCCTATGGACGACTTTAGACTCCATTGCTCCCCTCAAAAAGAAGATGATGAAGCAAAGGAAACTAGCACCTTGGTATAACTCCCAAATTAAAACAAATCTCGCAAAACCTCGACAGTAAATGGCGTTCCACCAAAGTGGAAGAATCTCGTTTGGATTGGCAAGAAAATCTCAAAACCTATAGGAAGACCCTAAGAAAGGCCAGATCAGACTATTAGTCATCACTAATAGAAGAAACTAAGAACAACTCAAGGTTTCTTTTCAGCACTGTAGCCAGGCTGACAGATAGTCATAGCTCTACTGAGCCATCTATTCCTCTAGCTCTAAGTAGTGATGACTTCATGAGCTTCTTTAACGATAAAATGATAACAATTAGAGATAAAATCCATCACCTTTTGCCCTCAACTTCTAACGGTTCACCTTTAAATGCAGGAACGCTAGAAAGAACGACTATTCCCAACATGTACTTAGACTGCTTTTATCCTATAGACCTTCAACAATTAATGTTAAAGATATCCTCAGCTAAGCCATCTACCTGTCTCTTAGACCCCATCCCAACGAGATTACTCAAAGAAGCGTTACCCTTGGTTAACACTTCATTACTAGATATGATCAATATGTCCTTATTAACAGGTTATGTACCGCAGTCATTTAAAATAGCTGTGATAAAACCTCTTCTGAAAAAACCCACCCTTGATCCTGAGGTCTTAGCAAACTATAGACCTATATCTAACCTTCATTTCTCTCCAAGATCCTTGAGAAGGTAGTCGCTAACCAACTATGTGATTTTCTACATAGCAATAGTTTATTTGATGACTTTCAATCAGGATTTAGAAAGAATCATAGCACAGAGATGGCACTGGTGAAAATTACTAACGACCTTCTAACTGCTGCAGACAAAGGACTTGTCTCCATTCTTGTTCTACTAGATCTTAGTGCTGCATTCGACACTATTGACCATTTAGTTGGCATTAAAGGAATCCCTCAAAGCTGGTTTAGATCCTATTTCTTTGATCGATCTCAATTTGTTAATGTTAATGATGAATCCTCCAAGTACGCTAAAGTTAACCATGGCGTCCCACAAGGCTCAGTGCTTGGACCTATTCTATTCTCCTTATATATGCTTCCTCTTGGTAATATTATTATGAAACACTCAATTAACTTTCATTGTTATGCGGATGACACCCAATTATACTTGTCAATCAAACCAGACGAAACCAGTCAGCTAGCTAAACTTCAAGCGTGCATTTGTTGTGGTTTCAGTGTTTTGTTCTGCATTTTGACCCATTTCTGTTGCCTGTTTGTTCGTTTCTGTTGCCTTATTGGTTTCTGTATGTTTTCTGTGTATTGTGGTCTGTGTTTGTCATGTTCCCTGTTTGTGTTCTGTTTCCTGTTTTATTTTGATAGTCTGGTTTTTTGTCTTGTCTTATCCAGTTTACTTCCTGTGTTTTCCCGCCTTTGTTGATTGTCCTGCCCCGCCCTGATGTGTCTCACCTGTTGTCTCACCTGTTCCTGATTTACTCATCCCCTCATGTATTTAGCCTCTTTGTTCCCTTTGTCTCTTGTCAGATCGTTTTGTGTCCTTCCCCATGTCTGGTGTTTGCTCCTTTGTTTGTTCTGTTTGCTCCTGCCGTCAGTTTTTGATTTCTTGTGTTTCCAGTCGTTGTACTGCCGCTTTTTGTTATATTTAACACCTCAGTTTGACCACCTTCTGCCTGCCTGCCTCCTCTCTGCGTTTGGGTCCAAATTCCCTGCTCCCACGTCTCAGCATTAAAGATATAAAATCCTGGATGACCTATAATTTTCTGATGTTAAACCCTAACAAAACTGAAGTTATTGTACTGGGACCTAAACACCTCAGAACCTCATTATCTAAAGACATAGCTACTCTGGATGGTATTAACCTGGCCTCCAGCACTACTGTCAGAAATTTAGGAGTTATTTTTGATCAGGATATATCCTTTAATGCCAATCTAAAAAAAACCTCAAGAACAGCATTTTTTCATCTTCGTAACATTGCCAAAATTAGGAATATCCTGTCGACGATGCTGAAAAACTAGTTCATGCATTCATTACTTCCAGGCTGGACTATTGTAATTCCCTACTGTCAGGTTGCTCAAATAAGTCCCTTAAGACTCTCCAGCTGATCCAGAATGCTGCAGCGCGTGTTCTCACTAGAACTAAGAAAAGAGATCATATTTCACCTGTATTAGCTTCTCTGCATTGGCTTCCTGTTAAATCCAGGATTGAATTTAAAATCCTTCTCCTGACCTACAAAGCTCTAAATGGTCAAGCACCATCATATCTAGAAGAGCTCCTAATACCTCAAGAACAGCATTTTTTCATCTTCGTAACATTGCCAAAATTAGGAATATCCTGTCTCAAAACGACTCTGAAAAACTAGTTCATGCATTTGTTACGTCTAGGCTGGACTATTGTAATTCCCTACTGTCAGGTTGCTCAAATAAGTCCCTTAAGACTCTCCAGCTGATCCAGAATGCTGCAGCGCGTGTTCTCACAAGAACTAAGAAAAGAGATCATATCTCTCCTGTATTAGCTTCTCTGCACTGGCTTCCTGTAAAATACAGGATTGAGTTTAAAATCCTTCTCTTGACCTACAAAGCTCTAAATGGTCTAGCACCATCATATCTAGAAGAGCTCCTAATACCCTATTGTCCAACTAGAGCACTGCGCTCCCAGAATGCAGAGTTACTGGTGGTACCTAGAGTCTCTAAAAAGTAGAATGGGAGCCAGAGCCTTCAGTTATCAGGCTCCTCTCCTATGGAACCAGCTCCCGATCTGGGTTCGGGGGGCAGAAACTGTAATCGCTTTCAAGAATGAACTTAAAACTCTTCTATTTGATAAAGCTTATAGTTAGGGAGTGAGGAGTTGCAGTGTTCACCTAACTGGCCCAACTGCTTCTCTTCATAATTGTTAGATTAATAATACATAACAAAGTAGAGGGAGGCAGGCCAGCCAAGCCCGATCCGGCAGGGGGAGAGTTCTAAGCCCGAAAAAGCTACCTCTCCTTATGACCTGTCTCTCTTAGTTACGCTGTTATAGTTACGCTGTTATAGTTCTAGACTGCCGGGGGGACTTCCTTCCTTTGACACACTGAGCTGCTCTCTCCTCTACCCTCTCTATTACTATTACTATTACTATTTGCGTGTATCCCGTCCCGGAAATGCTAGTTACTAATCCTAGCTTCTGGGGAGTTTCCCCGGAGTCCTTATGTTTTTTTCCCCCAGCGTATTTCCTTGGAGAACGTTGGCACCAAGATCCTGGTTCCAGCTGTCGCCGTGGTCCTGCTGCACTCCTTGCTGAGCTCAACGGTGCCCTGCTGCGTCCTGCTGAACCCTGCAGCTTCCTGCTGAACCCTGCAGCTTCCCGCTACATCCAGTCACTGTTCCATTATTAATGTGACTATTATCGCCACTGTTCATCATATCCCCAACCGGCCCGTCAGACACCGCCTACCAAGAGCCTGGGTCTGTCCGAGGTTTCTTCCCAAGAGGGAGTTTTTCCTCGCCACTGTCGCACTGCTTGCTCTTGAGGGAATTACTGTAATTGTTGGAATTGTTGGTTGCTTTGTAAATTATAGAGTGTGGTCTAGACCTACTCTATCTGTAAAGTGTCTCTAGATAACCTATGTTATGATTTGATACTATAAATAAAATTGAATTGAATTGAATTAATACCTTATTGTCCCACTAGAGCACTGCGCTCCCAGAATGCAGAGTTACTGGTGGTACCTAGAGTCTCTAAAAGTAGAATGGGAGCCAGAGCCTTCAGTTATCAGGCTCCTCTCCTATGGAACCAGCTCCCAATCTGGGTTTGGGGGGCAGAAACTGTCACCTCATTCAAGAATGAACTTAAAACTCTCCTATTTGATAAAGCTTATAGTTAGGGAGTGAGGAGTTGCAGTGTCCACCTAACTGGCCCACCTGTTTCTCTTCATAATTGTTAGATTAATAATATATAACAAAAGTAGAGGGAGGCAGGCCAGTACAGCCCAATCCGGCAGGGGGAGAGTTCAAAGCCCGAACAGGCTACCTCTTCTTATGACCTGTCTCTCTTAGTTACGCTGTTATAGTTTTAGACTGCCGGGGGACTTCCTTCCTTCCTTTGACACACTGAGCTTCTCTCTCCTCTCCCTTTCTATTATCATTTGTGTGCATCTCGTCCCAGAAATGCTTGTTACTAATCCTACCTTCTGGGGAGTTTACTCCCCGGAGTCCTTATGTTTTTTCACCCAGCGTGTTTCCTTGGAGTACGTTGGCACCAAGATCCTGGTTGCAGCTGTCGCCGTGGTCCTGCTGCACTCCCTCCTGAGCTCAGCGGTGCCCTGCAATGTCATGCTACTTCCTGCTGAACCCTGCTGCTTCCTGCTGAACCCCTGCTGCTTCCTGCTACATCCATCCATGCTCTGCTGGGCAACGCTACATCCTGTATCGCCCTGCAGCACCCTGATATGACATGAACTACTACGACTACCATGTGAAGTCGATTGTTCCATTATTAATTTGACTATTATCACTATCACTGTTCATCATATCCCCAACCGGCCCGTCAGACACCGCCTACCAAGAGCCTGGGTCTGTCCCAGGTTTCTTCCCAAGAGGGAGTTTTTCCTCGCCACTGTCGCACTGCTTGCTCTTGAGGGAATTACTGTAATTGTTGGAATTGTTGGTTGCTTTTGTAAATTATAGAGTGTGGTCTAGACCTACTCTATCTGTAAAGTGTCTCTAGATAACCTATGTTATGATTTGATACTATAAATAAAATTGAATTGAATTGAATTAATACCTTATTGTCCCACTAGAGCACTGCGCTCCCAGAATGCAGAGTTACTGGTGGTACCTAGAGTCTCTAAAAGTAGAATGGGAGCCAGAGCCTTCAGTTATCAGGCTCCTCTCCTATGGAACCAGCTCCCAATCTGGGTTTGGGGGGCAGAAACTGTCACCTCATTCAAGAATGAACTTAAAACTCTCCTATTTGATAAAGCTTATAGTTAGGGAGTGAGGAGTTGCAGTGTCCACCTAACTGGCCCACCTGTTTCTCTTCATAATTGTTAGATTAATAATATATAACAAAAAGTAGAGGGGAGGCAGGCCAGTACAGCCCAATCCGGCAGGGGGAGAGTTCAAAGCCCTGAACAGGCTACCTCTTCTTATGACCTGTCTCTCTTAGTTACGCTGTTATAGTTTTAGACTGCCGGGGGGACTTCCTTCCTTCCTTTGACACACTGAGCTTCTCTCTCCTCTCCCTTTCTATTATCATTTGTGTGCATCTCGTCCCAGAAATGCTTGTTACTAATCCTACCTTCTGGGGAGTTTACTCCCCGGAGTCCTTATGTTTTTTCACCCAGCGTGTTTCCTTGGAGTACGTTGGCACCAAGATCCTGGTTGCAGCTGTCGCCGTGGTCCTGCTGCACTCCCTCCTGAGCTCAGCGGTGCCCTGCAATGTCATGCTACTTCCTGCTGAACCCTGCTGCTTCCTGCTGAACCCTGCTGCTTCCTGCTACATCCATCCATGCTCTGCTGGGCAACGCTACATCCTGTATCGCCCTGCAGCACCCTGATATGACATGAACTACTACGACTACCATGTGAAGTCGATTGTTCCATTATTAATTTGACTATTATCACTATTACTGTTCATCATATCCCCAACCGGCCCGTCAGACACCGCCTACCAAGAGCCTGGGTCTGTCCCAGGTTTCTTCCCAAGAGGGAGTTTTTCCTCGCCACTGTCGCACTGCTTGCTCTTGAGGGAATTACTGTAATTACTGTAATTGTTGGGGTTTTGTAAATTATAGAGTGTGGTCTAGACCTACTCTATCTGTAAAGTGTCTCGAGATAACTCTTGTTATGATTTGATACTATAAATAAAATTGAATTGAATTGAATTAAATTGAATTGAATTGAATTGACTCTCGAGCATGCTGACAAAAGCTTGTCTTGACATCCTGGGGCAGTGATTTTTAGATCCTAATACGTGGTGAACAAGTCCACCATGTACAAGGTCTGTTGGTTCTATCAAACAAAACTTCATTCAGCATGTTTGTTGGAGTAAACCAGGGTTTGTGTAAAATGTAAAACAGCCTATATAACCTTAAAGAGATTTAAAAACTACCTTTTTCATGATAGGAGAATTTCCCTCCCTCATGCTGCTGAACAAAAGTGGATGGTGGCAGGTGTCTGAAAAACCCCTCCACCATGGATGCTCTGTTATGAAGCACCAGGGCCTCATGTGTGGAAAGGTCAGGCTGTGCAGTAGAGTGATCGCGGTAAACAGTCCCTACACATCACTACTGCAGCCTTGTGTCTACAAGGATGGCAAATCCCCTCCTTGGGCTTCTCAGATGAGAACATATTGTTCACCATGAAGGGCCTCATCACTGTCCATTTCTCCAGAGAGGAAGTTTGCCTGTTCCTCCAGTGTGAAGGGAGAGGTTGTTCAGCACCACTTCCCAAGAGGTCTCAGACATCTTGAATGAGGGAGTCTGAAAATGAAAAGGGAACAAGGCCAGAGCTCGGCTCCCTTTAATAAGACATGGGCTCCCCTGAAAACGTGATTTGTGAAATTTTGGGGCGTCTCTAAAAATATTTACAATGTGTCACTTTGACGTGCAATTTCAGTTTTGTGTAACGTGATCATCGTGGATTATTATGTGTAAAACTGCAAAAAAATCATTCATTCATGCATGACGGCGATTTAAACCTATTTCACTTCAATAAAGATAACTACTGTATACATGCTATATACTATACTATACATGCTATATACTATACTATACATGCTATATACTATACTATACATGCTATATACTATACTATACATGCTATTCTTGTCATGTGCATCAAGGAGTGGCGGCGCTGCGATGCAAATTCATCTCATGTTTAGTACATGTTAACTCAAACATTCGTAGGAAAACTATAAACGTTGGAGGCCATTAATCGGCGCGCAAAGTCCTTGAAATCCATTCTGCAGTAAGCATCATATAGCCATGGCAAAAAGAAAACAAGGCAGTTTAATTAGTTTTGGTTTTACTAAGAAATTGTGTAGTGGTCACATTAATAGCACGACCGATTCACCTGCTGCAAGCCCTGTTAGCACACCTCCCTCCGGGGTGACAACGCAAGAAGAAGCTGAAGAAATAATCGTAGTAGTCCTCTCTGGTTGAAGATAGTGGTGGTAACAGCTCATCAGAGGCCGGTCACCATCCTAATCCCTCTTGCTCCTCTCTCCCGTTAAATTGGACCAGCCAGCAGTGGAGAGACAGGAAGAGCCCATATACATGGCTGTTTGGTAAGGATGGAAGCTTGGGGTGTGTTGCTTCATTGAACAGAGAAATTCTGGTATTCTTCGGTATCCTGAGTAACTTTAACCATTGTTCATGTGAAATCTCAAAGACAGCCTGATACTTAGTTGATAGACTATTTGTGGCTGGCTGTTTGACCTATCTATTCCTGTTGATAAAGTATAATAGGGTCCATCCTGTATAGTGCATACATTTGTAGCTGTTATGTATCTTTGTAAGTCATTCTAAGTCGCAAGCGCACAACCCTCCCCCCCCACTCCGTCAAAAAATAAATAATAATAAGGGCCCCCCCGAAGGCCAGGGTATAGTTCGAACTCTGAAGAAGGCAATGGTATATCTGGGCAATTACCACATAACAAATGAGGAAACAAGTATTAAGGGAAAAAGAACCAACATTTTAATGGTCACAGTGTCTTCATGAGCTTCTTTAATGATAAAATTACAACAATTAGAGATGAAATCCGTCACCTTTTGTCCTCAACTTTTAACGGTTTACCTTTAAACGCAGAGTCGCTAGAAATAACGACTAGTCCCAACATATACTTAGACTGCTTTTATCCTATAGACCTTCAACAATTAATGTTAAAGATATCCTCAGCTAAGCCATCTACCTGTCTCTTAGACCCCATCCCAACGAGGCTACTCAAAGAAGCGTTACCCGTGGTAAACACTTCATTACTAGATATGATCAATATGTCCTTATTAACAGGTTATGTACCGCAGTAATTTAAAGTAGCTGTGATAAAAACTTTTCTGAAAAAACCCACCCTAGATCCTGAGGTCTTAGCAAACTATAGACCTATATCTAACCTTCCCTTTCTATCCAAGATCCTTGAGAAGGTGGTTGCTAATCAGTTATGTGATTTTCTACATAGCTATAGTTTATTTGATGACTTTCAATCAGGATTCAGAAAGCATCATAGCACAGAGACGGCACTGGTGAAAATTACTAACGACCTTTTAACTGCTGCAGACAAAGGACTTGTCTCCATTCTTGTTTTACTAGATCTTAGTGCTGCATTTGACACTATAGACCATTCAATCCTGTTACAGAGATTGGAACACTTGGTTGGCATTAAAGGAATCGCACTAAGCTGGTTTAAGTCTTATTTCTCTGATCGATCTCAATTTGTTAATGTTAATGATAAATCCTCCAAGTACGTTAAAGTTAGCCATGGGGTTCCTCAAGGCTCAGTGCTTGGACCAATTCTTTTCTCCCTATATATGCTTCCTCTAGGCAATATTATTAGGAAACACTCAATTAACTTTCACTGTTATGCAGATGACACCCAATTATACTTGTCAATCAAGCCAGACGAAACCAGTCAGCTAGCTAAATTTCAGGCGTGCATTAAAGATATAAAATCCTGGATGACCTATAATTTTCTGATGTTAAACCCTAACAAGACTGAAGTTATTGTACTGGGACCTAAACACCTCAGAACCTCATTATCTAAAGACATAGCTACTCTGGATGGTATTGCCCTGGCCAGGGACGTCACTAGGATTGAAAGACAGGGGGGGCTTAGCCCCCAGGATATGCAAAACTTTACCTTGTAAAATCTTACTTACAAATGTTATTCTAATGTTAGATTTTAGATACTTCAAAGCTGCATGGGGGGAACGTACTTAGGCCAGACCTGCTGAGTCTGATATTTTTGTTGCAATGAAGTTGTGAGAGACTGAAAATTGCACAAAAAAAAAGATTTTTTTGTGTGTATACTATACTTTAAAAAATTAAAAACCAGGGTGATTGGTTGAATTTGCATGAATTTGCATCGCAAATTCCTGGAGGGACTGATATGTATGTATGTTCATGTAGAGCCTAGCCTACAAAATCTACATACTGTATAACATAATGTAGAAAGTTAAGTTGGTCAGAATATAGCATATATAATAAATATCATAAAATAATTTAGTTTAGGCTATGCCTTAGTGCCTAGACCTGCCAACAAATGCCTGTTTAGGAAGAAAACAAAACCTCACATTTTCTTAGCCCTGTAGACCAGTGGTTCTCAAACTTTTAGACATCAAGGACCCCCTAAACTGAAAGGCTGATTAGACCACAAACCCCCCATTTGATTAGATTTTGTCCAGGAGTCCCCATTTTATAGGATTTTTGCTTTTAGATGTTTTATTACAGAAAGTCTATGAATGAATCTATGAAACATTGTGTTAATTATGAATGGAATTATAGTGAAAATAAGTTATTTCACTTTTTTTGGGACCTCCTCAATGACCCCTGGGGGTCCCTGGGCCCCACTTTGAGAACCATTGCTGCAGACCACTAACATAACTTACCTCAATCAAGCCAATTTCCTCAGAATCAGTTGCCCTGCCAAACTCCTGTTTCTCTCTCTCTCTCTCTGTCTCCCTCTCTCTCTCTCTTTCTCTCTCTCTCTCAAAATATCGTCCAGTATCCATCTGCTCAATAAATTGAAGGATATAACAGTAAAATAGCATTAACAGTGACACTATAACATTTAGTTTTCAGTGACAACATTCTGTGGGGACTGTTAATACTATAGAGATAGCAGCATGCTATATTAATGGCAAAGAATAGAGAACTTCGGATAACTAACTAAGTTAGGTATTTCTTGTATTTCACTCTAGCTAG
Organism: Perca schrenkii; assembly: GCA_025617405.1. Lineage (NCBI taxonomy): Eukaryota > Metazoa > Chordata > Actinopteri > Perciformes > Percidae > Perca > Perca schrenkii. The sequence continues at coordinate 44,191 of JABUOV010000081.1, forward strand.
ACTAACTTACAATTTCACTCTGTAGCCTATCACTCACTCTGTGTGCAGTAGCAAGTTCAGACAAAAAACAAAGACACCAATGAGACGAGACGGGACGGTGTAGCCTATCATCTTCATAGACTCTTTGTACTTCTGTTTAACTTTCGAATTTCCGTTTTTTTTGTAACTGGATATATTATTTGTTGTTTCGAAATATGAATTTGGATAACGTTAGCGATAGTGAGAGGCTTGCTACAGTTGCATTTCGAGTGATAAATCGGCGAAAACAAAGTTTTATTTCTCGGATTTCCTGCTTTGTTTTAATGGCGCCAGGAGCTCTCTCTCTTCAGTCCCTCTCTACCTCGCTCGTCCACATACCGTTACGTGCACGCGGGCTCGTTGAGCCTCCGTCTCGGCCTTTTCCACCAGCTGACAGTTCGTGAAATATAAATAAAACAGACAGACTGCAGTGCACGACGACACAAACAGATGAATGGTGAAGGAAGATTGATTCAAAGTAGTGAGTGATACAGACTGCACTGTAAAAAAGAGAAAAAAAATATATATATATATATATATATATATATATATATATATATATATATATATATTATTTTTCTTATTATTTGGGGGGGCTTAGGAACATTTTTGGGTAGCTTCAGCCCCCCTAAAACAGGCCTAACGACGTCCCTGGCCCTGGCCTCCAGCACTACTGTCAGAAATTTAGGAGTTATCTTTGATCAGGATATATCCTTTAATGCCAATCTAAAACAAACCTCAAGAACAGCATTTTTTCATCTTCGTAACATTGCCAAAATTAGGAATATCCTG
>JABUOV010000081.1:50000-115000 GCA_025617405.1 Perca schrenkii
TAGCAGCGACAGCGGCATCAACCACTTGCTGCGCTTCGGTGGCCGCCATGTTGAATGTAAACAAACAGCTGCTCGCCATCACTGCGCTATCGTGATCGTGTAAAGCCGCCTCAACGGTTGTGATTGGTGCCTCGAAAAATTGGAAATGGGCTTGAACGGGCTCTTGGCCAGACGTACTTGCAGAGCAAATCTTAAATTAGCTGGAAGTTGGTCAGGGTTTCCCAAGCTAGAGGTACTTGGCTTAACAACACAATTCAAAGGGGGTACATGATTGAAAACAGTTTGGGAACCCCTGATGCAGAGATGGGGACTCGAGTTTGAGACTCGGACTCGAGTGCGACTTAAGTCGCACACACGGTGACTTCAGACTCGACTTGAGACTCGTCCTCGAAAGACTTCAGACTCAACTCGGACTCGAGCTGCGGGACTCGTGAACAATGTTGATTTTTAGGAAACGTCTGACGAGCTCGCTATACCCCTCCCTCCGTTACCTATAACCTGCCTACGTAACACGTACGTATTGCTGGCTGGAGGACAACAAACACACATGTCAAATTCACCGGCCGCTGCTGTGCCATTCATCCTAAGTTTTGCTTTCAAAAACTTTAAACAAGACGGCCCAAACAAAAGAAGCGCTCAATGCAAAATATGCGGTATCACGATAAAAGATTCTGGCTCAACCACATCTCATTTTATCAGGCATCTGAAAACGCACCCTGGTAGGTGAGTAAACATGTTTAGCTCAGCATTGACCATCTACCGTTAGCTTGCTTCTTGCTTTAGCTACGACCTAACGTTACGGGAGGTTAACTCCGACTGTCTTCCTTATCAAATATAAAATGAGCGTTTGTTTAATTGCCAAACTTGTGGTGGTCGATTAACGTTACGTTAATCATTTACGCGCCGCTGTCTGCCATCACGTTAATTATTAATGTTGTCTGCAAACAGGTTGCAGGATTATTGTTGATCATATAACGTTACAGTTTCATTTAGTTATAACGTTACACTGGTTTGAGAGTCTGGGATGTGTTGACTTACAGTAGTTTAAGGTATGATTAGTTGCATAGGCAGTGCACATTACATGGATCTGCCACTAAGTAAATAACAAATAATTGAGGATTCTCTATCATAAGGAAGTGCACTGTAGTGTGTTAAAAATTTCATTTGGTTGCAATAGTGTTTTGCATTTAGCTACACTGTGATGTTTTGCAGTTTTCAACTAAATAGGAGTATGTCAATTTTAGTGTTGTGAGTTATAATATTTTCTATATTTGGTCTTATGGCCCCACAGAGCCAGCACAATAGGAGCCAAGGCCTTTCATTACAATTCATCAACAGACAGGGAGTCCTTTTTCTTCAGAGCCTCAATTTTTGGTCTGTACTGTATGTTACTTAAAGTACAGATATAAACTTAAAAGTAAAGCATTCTTGGTTTTTATCATGTTGCAATAGTCTGTTTACACTGATTATATACCAAAATCAAAGCTGATACTGTATGCTGATAGATAAAGGAGTCATAATAACATATTGCATGCTTTGAATTTCTTATATATAGCTATGCAGTGTTCTAAGCAGCCTGGATGGGTCGCTGTACGTGATGCAACACTTATTATAACCACAAGAGACTTGAGACTTGACTTGGACTCTAGCTCAGAGACTTGAGACTTGACTTGGACTCTAGCTCAGAGACTTGTGAGCATCTCTGCCCTGATATAGATGTTCTGTAGATGTACTGTAGATGTAGATGTTCTGTAGATGTTCTGTAGTTTTTGATGGTCTGTAGATGGTCAGTAGATGGTCAGTAGATGGTCCGTAGTTGGTCGGTAGATGGTCAGTAGATGGTCAGTAGATGGTCCGCAGTTGGTCAGTAGATGGTCAGTAGATGGTCAGTAGATGCTCTGTAGATGGTCTGTAGATGGTCAGTAGATGGTCCGTAGATGGTCAGTAGATGGTCAGTAGATGGTCAGTAGATGCTCTGTAGATGGTCAGTAGATGGTCAGTAGATGGTCAGTAGATGCTCTGTAGATGGTCAGTAGATGGTCAGTAGATGGTCTGTAGATGGTCCGTAGATGCTCTGTAGATGGTCTGTAGCAGGCACGGCGTTATGGGTGGGCCTGACGGGCCTAGGCCCACCCACTTTTCAACAGGCCCACCCAAAACTTTTCTTCTTAAAAAAGAATATATATATATATATATAAACTTAATATATTTTAATTTTGTCAATAATTATTAAAAATTGGAAAATAATCTCATATTTTGTGCTAAAATAGTCTAAATGTTTAGTTTTCAAAAACAATTTAAAAAAACTGGTTAATATGTCTATTTTGATGTTTCTGCGCAAGTTCAGCAGCCAGTGCGGTTCGGGATCGGATGTAGCTTGACATTATGGCGGGTAGGCTAGCTCCAAGTGATCAGGTGTGAAAATCATTTCAAAAGACAATGTTGCAGCAGTCATTGTTTAGATATCTTAAACGTTCACGAACGGTCTCGGAGCCAGGAGATGAAGGAGAGCTGAGATCCACAACACCCAGCAGCACATCTTTGTCTCTGCCACCCCCAGCCCCAGATGCTAGCACTGCTAGCGCGGCCAACGCGGCCAGCGCGGCCAGTGCCGGTGCTAGTGTCTCTGCCTCTGCCTCGCAAGTGGACGATGGCAGCCCTATGGATCTGTCTTCAGTGGATGAGCCCACAACTCAAACAGTGATCAAGTATCCGGTCACAGTGATCGGTGACAAAGCAAGGAGTTTCTCCACACACTGGTATAGCAGATACAATTTCCTTGAGTACAGCATTAGGAAGGATGCAGTCTTCTGTAAGATGTGCAGGCACTTTGGTGAGCGGGGCAGGGAGGAGAAGTTTAGCCAGACTGGATACCGGGACTGGAAGGACCTCAATCACGCTTGTTTAAAGCACCAAAATAGCAAGTCGCACATGTTTGCACTAGATAAATTTAACAATTACAGGCTGTCAATGTCTGAGCGAGGCTCCATCATCCATCAACTCAACAACACAGATGGCAAACAGGGTGAAATCATAGAGAGGAATCGGGAGCACATCAAAGCCATTCTGGACGTTCTTATCACTTGTGCCAAACAAGAAGTACCCCTGCGTGGCAACCGGGAGAATGATGAGCTCAAAAACGCAGGTAATTTCCTGGAATTTTATAGACTTGTCTGCAGGCATGACAAAGCAACTCAAGAGCGTCTAGATGCAATCCCTAGCAATGCAAAGATGCTCAGTCACGAAATTCAGAATGACCTGTTGGATGCTGCGTGCACTCTCCTGTTGCGACGGATTAAAAGTGAACTGCATGAGGGGTCTTTCTATGCTATTTTAGCAGACGAGTGTAAGGATGTATCTAAAAATCAGCTGGTGGCCGTTTGCTTACGGTATGTACACATGGGGACTGTGAGAGAACGCGCTGTTGGCCTCATAGCCACAGACAACATGACTGCTGATGCGATAGCACAGAAAATATTGGAAGTTGTCGCACCTTTTGAACTAGACCCTAGCCTTTGCGTTGGTTTTGGGTTTGATGGTGCATCTGTAATGGCTGGGCATAAGGGGGGTGTCCAAGCCATCCTTAAGGGCACCTTTCAAAACGCTGTCTATGTGCACTGTCACTCTCATAGGTTAAACCTCGTCCTGTCAGCTGTGGCCCGGACATCGCTGGATGCCTCAACTTTTTTCGACACTCTCAACACCTTGCACACCTTCATGTGCGGCAGCGAACGTCATTCCCGTTTCCTTAACGTGCAAAAAGAGATGCGGCCCGATCAGAGGTCATTGGAATTGGAGCGAGGGTGTGACACCAGGTGGGATTCAAGATCGGGCGCAGTGACAAAAGTTTTCATTCTGTTTGATGTTATTGTGGAGGTGCTGGCACAGTACTCAGAAGAAGGGGGACAGAGTGAGATTGAGGCACAGTCACTCCTTCAGCAGATCAGAACAAAAAAGTTCATATTTCTCCTTGTACTTTTTAAACAGTTGTTCAGTAAATCAGACTTCACGTCTAAAAGCCTCCAGTCCATCACCACATCATTGACAGACACGGTTGATTTGATTGAGAACCTCAAACAAGAACTGACAAACATTCGCTCCGGTGACTGTGCATTCTCAGAGATGTTGGCAACAACAAATAAGATGATGGAGGATCATGATGTCGACAACTGGGATGTACCCAGTTTGCCCCCCCGCTCAAGGAAGCTCCCAGGCCGATATGAGGGAAGTATTGTCACATGCACGTTGGGGAAATCGACAAGGGTGAGGAGTGACAGTGACTTGCGCAACATTTCCAACGCGCTAATAACAGAAACACAGTTCCAAAATTTAGTAGGCTAATATAACTGAGAGAAAAAGAGGAAATTACTCTTTCCGTGTTTTTTTGTGTTTAATGGTGTAGTTTAATTGTGTACTACCGCCAGAGGATGATAACAGTAGCTAATGTATGTGAAGGCTACTCTGGCTGCATTGTATTCTGTCATTATATGAGATATATGGATACAAATAATCGATTCATAACTCGCTACAGGCGCATTTCTATTTCTAACAGCTTGGTACGTTAAGTTATTTTCCCTCGTGGTTCTCTCTTGTTGGCCTATGATGCTTTAGGGCTTATTCATGTGATTTATTTACTTCTGTTAAACATGGTAATAACATGAATCACACTAAAGTAACAGTTTGTCTCGGTAGGAATTAACTTGAGTGTTGTTGTTTTACATGACAGATACCGTTGTGAATTGTCAACTGTCGGGCAGTGTTGCTGATCTGTAATGTTGAAAACTAAAAGCAATTAAACAGAATTGTAAAATATTTGGCCTCATGTTATATACGAGCAGAACTAAACTTTGTTTTGGGGAAATATTAGCTTCCTGACCACTTTACAGTCTATAGAGAGATGCGATGCGCTATAGCATAGCCAGGTATGGTGCGTAATGGAGATTCCAAAGCGCTCTTCTTTGGTCAGAACCATGGACAGCGATCGCGGATAGGTCCGTCCATTGCACCGAAAACTTTACAATGCAACAACATATTGAAAGGGCATCAAACTATTAAAATCTCTATTATGTAAGCACAGATAATATAACAGTATATTAGCCAGTCATTTGTATTAAGTTAAACAGTGATTTGATAAAGTTTTTAATTTAAGGCCCACCCACAATTGGTCTGGCCCATCCAAAACTGGAATCCTGGCACCATGCCTGGTCTGTAGATGTTCTGTAGATGGTCAGTAGATGGTCTGTAGATGGTCCGTAGATGTTCTGTAGATGTTCTGTAGATGGTCTGTAGATGGTCTGTAGATGGTCTGTAGATGTCTGTAGATGTTCTGTAGATGGTCTGTAGATGGTCTGTAGATGTTCTGCAGATGTTCTGTAGATGATCAGTAGATGCTCTGTATATGGTCCATAGATGGTCTGTAGATGGTCCGTAGATGATCAGTAGATGGTCTGTAGATGGTCTGTAGATGGTCCGTAGATGTTCTGTAGATGTTCTGTAGATGTTCTGTAGATGGTCTGTAGATGGTCTGTAGATGTTCTGTAGATGGTCTGTAGATGGTCCGTAGATGGTCTGTATATGGTCTGTAGATGATCAGTAGATGGTCTGTAGATGTTCTGTAGATGTTCTGTAGATGGTCTGTAGATGGTCAGTAAATGGTCTGTAGATGGTCTGTAGATGGTCAGTAGATGGTCTGTAGATGTTCTGTAGATGGTCTGTAGATGGTCAGTAGATGTTCTGTAGATGGTCAGTAGATGGTCAGTAGATGGTCTGTAGATGGTCAGTAGATGATCTGTAGATGGTCCGTAAATGGTCTGTAGATGATCAGTAGATTGTCTGTAGATGGTCCGTAGATGGTCTGTAGATGATCAGTAGATGGTCTGTAGATGATCAGTAGATGGTCTGTAGATGGTCCGTAGATGGTCTGTAGATGGTCCGTAGATGGTCAGTAGATGGTCAATAGATGTTCAGTAGATGGTCAGTAGATGTTCTGTAGATGGTCAGTAGATTGTCAGTAGTTGTTCTGTAGATGTTCTGTAGATGGTCAGTAGATGGTCTGTAGATGGTCCGTGTCATGGGGTTACCCCATGCCTTCATTTAAGCCAGTGGTAGCATTGGTCTTAGCATGCTAAGCTAACCCTAGCATGAGCATTAGCATATGACTGGTAGCATTAGCATTACCATTAGCATGTGGGCTAGCATCAATGGACACATGGTTTGTCAATTCATGTTATTTTCTTTCAATGTATTTAAGTATTAGTCGAAAGAGTAGAAAGCATGATTTGATAAATACGACACATACACAGTTTATTTCAAGGCATTTATTTTAGGTTAGTGGATTTACCCAAGGTCATCAAAATGTTTCATTCACCTGTTCTCATGTTCAAGCAGGGTGCTGGGTCGAAGCGGCAAACAGGAAGTGACAGAGTCCGGAGTAATTTGTAGGGGGGAGGACCTGGAACAGTCCAAGTGTAAGCCAGTACAGAGGGGGGGGTACTGGAGTGTCTATGTTTTCTGTTTTTTGAGAAGCTTGTTCAGCATATAACATTTAATTGCTGGTTTTATAGTTGGTATCTTTTGTATGGATGTAGCCAGAAATGTTGTGGAAGGTTGAGGTAACATGATGAGGTTGATTGATTTCCAATTAACTTTGGTTTGTCTTGTAGGAGGAGCTTCAGGTATAAAGGAAGGAGGCAGAGGCTCCTCAGGAGGAACAGTTTTGGCCTGGAAGGGTGCAGGTGCCATAGCCCAATAGTCAGGGCCTGATTTAGGCTTTTGTTTTGTTTAATATTTGTTTAGTATGATAATTTAAATAGTTTGTACTTAGTTTTTTTTGTTGTTTTTGTTATTTTTGATATATTTTTGTAATAATTCATTCATGCACCACCGCACTTTCCCCATGAATGGGGGAGAAATAAAACAAAGCACCCGGTGAAGAACTCCTGAGTCCATGTCTCCTCCTTCCACCATGGGGCTAAACCTTACAGTCCGTAGATGGTCAGTAGATGGTCAATAGATGTTCAGTATATGGTCAGTAGATGTTCTGTAGATGTTCTCTAGATGGTCAGTAGATTGTCAGTAGATGGTCAGTAGATGTTCTGTAGATGGTCAGTAGATGGTCAGTAGATGGTCCGTAGATGGTCTGTAGATGGTCCGTCGATGGTCAATAGATGTTCAGTAGATGGTCAGTAGATGTTCTGTAGATGGTCTGTAGATGTTCTGTAGATGGTCTGTAGATGGTCTGTAGTTGTTCTGTAGATGATCTGTAGATGGTCAGTAGATGATCTGTAGATGGTCTGTAGATGGTCAGTAGATGGTCAGTAGATGTTCTGTAGATGGTCTGTAGTTGTTCTGTAGATGATCTGTAGATGGTCAGTAGATGGTCTGTAGATGGTCTGTAGATGGTCTATAGATGGTCAGAAGATGGTCAGTAGATGGTCTGTAGTTGTTCTGTAGATGGTCTGTAGATGGTCAGTAGATGGTCTGTAGATGGTCTGTAGATGGTCAGTAGATGTTCTGTAGATGGTCATTAGATGATCTGTAGATGGTCCGTAGATGGTCAGTAGCTGGTCAGTAGATGGTCTGTAGATGGTCATTAGATGATCTGTAGATGTTCTGTAGATGGTTAGTAGATTGTCAGTAGATGGTCTGTAGAAGGTCTGTAGAAGGTCTGAATGAATAAATAAAGTGTGAAGATGCGGAGCGTGAAGTGACATGTTGTCTTTCTGTTTCAGGGCACTGAGTTTTCTAACAACAGCCGACCTGACTTTCCCTACACGTTCTACAGCCAAATAAAAAACAACACGGTAACTACCTGTCTGTCTGTCTGTCTGTCTGTCTGTCTCTCTGCCTGTCTGCTTGTCTGTCTGACCAGTTTGTCTGTCTGTCTGTCTGTCTCTGTCTCTGTCTGTGTGTCGCTCTGCCTGTCTGTCTTATCTGTCTGTCTGTCTGTCTGCCTGTCTGTCTGTCTGTCTGTCTGTCTGTCTGTCTGTCTGTCTGTCTGTCTGTCTGACCTGTCTGTCTCTCTGCCTGTCTGTCTCTTTGTCTGACCTGTTTGTCTCTCTGTCTGTCTGTCTGACCTGTCTGTCTCTCTGCCTGTCTGTCTCTTTGTCTGACCTGTTTGTCTCTCTGTCTGTCTCCAGGTGGAGTCCCAGCTGGTTTTCATTAGAGACAGTCTGGAGCTGATTGAAGGTCTCTATCTCCATAAAAACCTCTCCTCCGTTGCCTGGGATACAGACAGGAAGTACCACTTCCTGATGACGCTGAAGAGACAGAGAAAAGGGATCAGCAGCTGTGTGAGTAGAGACACCTTCTTCTAACTACACTGATACTGATACTTGGGGTGGTGATGGCGCAGTAGATATGACATGTGCCTTTGGTGTGGGAGATCCAGGTTCGATCCCCACTGCGATACATCAACCAATGTGTCCCTGAGCAAGAAACTTAACCCCTAGTTGCTCCAGAGGTGTGCCACCTCTGACATATATAGCAATTGTAAGTCGCTTTGGATAAAAACGTCAGCTAAATGACATGTAATGTAACTATCAGAGACTTTCAGATTCTCCAACCTAATGTCAGAAAGTAATGGGAGCTGGGTTTGTGTCTGCAGCTTTCAACGGAGAGGAGAGCAGACAGCCGACTGAGGAAATACTACCGGAGACTGGAGACTCTGCTCCACACGGTGAGAACAAGTACTGACTGGAAGTAGTAGCACTGTGAGAACAAGTATTGACTGGAGGTAGTAGTAGCACTGTGAGAACAAGTACTGACTGGAGGTAGTAGTAGCACTGTGAGAACAAGTACTGCAGTACTGACTGGAGGTAGTAGCACTGTAACAACAAGTACTGACTGGAGGTAGTAGCACTGTGACAACAAGTACTGACTGGAGGTAGTAGCACTGTGAGAACAAGTACTGACTGGAAGTAGTAGCACTGTGACAACAAGTACTGACTGGAGGTAGTAGCACTGTGAGAACAAGTACTGACTGGAAGTAGTAGCACTGTGACAACAAGTACTGACTGGAGGTAGTAGCACTGTGAGAACAAGTACTGACTGGAGGTAGTAGCACTGTGACAACAAGTACTGACTGGAGGTAGTAGTAGCACTGTGAGAACAAGTACTGACTGGAGGTAGTAGCACTGTGACAACAAGTACTGACTGGAGGTAGTAGCACTGTGAGAACAAGTACTGACTGGAGGTAGTAGCACTGTGACAACAAGTACTGACTGGAGGTAGTAGTAGCACTGTGAGAACAAGTACTGACTGGAGGTAGTAGCACTGTGAGAACAAGTACTGACTGGAGGTAGTAGCACTGTGAGAACAATTACTGACTGGAGGTAGTAGCACTGTGAGAACAATTACTGACTGGAGGTAGTAGCACTGTGACAACAAGTACTGACTGGAAGTAGTAGCACTGTGACAACAAGTACTGACTGGAGGTAGTAGTAGCACTGTGAGAACAAGTACTGCAGTACTGAGTGGAAGTAGTAGCATGTGTCTCTTGGTAGTTAGTCTTATTTGAAGCTGATGAACTTCTCTGTTCTGAGTTTGTAGCTTCATGTTGAATCACTTATTGGACGTCTCTTTGGATCACAGAGTCAGCTCCATGAAATTTTAAACTGTAATGTGTTTTCAGGGAGGCAGCAGTGCATCCTGGGAGATGATCCGGAAGGTGACTGACCAGCACCTGCACCAGCTGAACCTGCTGGTGAACTTCATGGTGAGACAGCAGAAGCATTGACACCACGGTCTCCCCCCCAACATGGACGCTGATTCTCTTTCTATTTATTTATTATTTTATTTATTTATTTATTTATTTATTATCATGTTTCTATTTATGAACCCAAATATGTATTTTTGTATGTACAGACTATAATTGTGATTTAACTTGAAAACATTTTGATAACTGATAATAAAGAACTTTCATACAGCTCGATTGTATTTTCTGTTTGTTAACGGTACACACAGTGTCTGAAATGTTCCAGTACCCAGCCTTACTGAGTACCGGCACTTCTGATTTTTGTCTGCATGAGTAACCTTACTTATATTTGTCATGAATAGTACTATTTCACCCTTACTGACCGCCAGAGGTGTATATGAATGAAAGGGTGGGGTTTCCTTTGTATTAATAGACCATTATTAAAACATAAGTTATGGATGTAACTGCAGTTTAATGAATCCTGGATGACCACCAGTCAGTTTTTTGCTCCTCTGATCACTAGGTTTTATCTCACAAGCTTCTGCACTGGTTTTATTTTGGGTGTACTGGGTCTTCTTCCAGAGCTGTACACCACTAAGAAAAAAGCTTCCACCTGTTCTCGTACTGCAGACATGTAGACGGTGCCCTGGCATTAAGGATAGTATTCCCCACAGGCCCTTAGCAATTGGTCAACAGCAGGTCGGGCCCTCCAGCGGCCAAACCCATAGCTGAAGGCGGCAGGGGTCGGGATGCCAAATCTGACCCCCCCAGCTGAGACAAGAGGTCCTTCCTGCCAGAGAGGTGCCAGGGCGTCTTTTAGCAGAGTCTGTGAAGCAGGGAGAACCAATTCCTGGCTTGCCAGAAGGGGGCCACCAGAAGAGATCTGTGGCCCTGATGAAGCACTCTGAGAAGTGTTGGCAAGATCAGAGGAAACAGTGGAAAGAAATAGAGAAGCCCCTCTAGCCACACATGAGCCAGATTATCCTGACCAAGAGGGCTGTTCCTTTCTATCAAGGAGAACCAAAGGGGTCAATGGGTCGACATTAGGATGACCAGATGAGATGAGTCAAATTCGGGACAGGAGGCAGGGGGGTGCGTTGGTGTTTTTTTTTGGAATTGGTGTTTTTAATGTTCTATCAGACTGTAACTACTCGAGAGTTAAAAAAAAAACGTTAGCACTGCATATTACGACTCGGTAATAAGATGGTAATAGTGGGGTAACAGTGAGATAATAAAGAGGTAATATATAGGTAATAACATGTAATTACCAAAGTAATAACGTGGTAATACATCACAGTAATAACATGTAATACTGGGGTAATAAGGTGATAAGGTAACAGATGTAATAACATGCAATTACCAATGTAATAAGTAAGAAAGGGTTTGACAATAACCATATGTATATCTCGGTAATGGTAATATACTTATATTTATAGTCTAATAACGTGGTAATAATATGTTGATGTTTTCACAGTATTATAGGCTACTATCAGCGTAATACCTTCCAAATTAGATAAAACTTCTTGGAATTTAAAATTGGTAATTACCATATTATATAGCTGAAATGTATCCACTCTTTATGTTCCAAACATTTCCCTTTTGTATCAAGGTAATACTTTATGTTAATTTATGTTAATGATGTTTAATCTTGTGGCTTCTTACCTGGAAATGCTTCTGGTAATTTCTGTGTAACAACCATGAATCAGTACCGTAAAATGCAAAACTGCCTGTTTCTATTGTATTACATGGTAATATTAGAATAACAGAGGTGTAGCTATTACCTTGAAATGCTTCTGGTAGTTTCTGTGTAACAACCATGAATCAGTACCATAAAATGCAAAACTGCCTGTTTCTATTATATTACATGGTAATATTAGAATAACAGAGGTGTAGCTATTACCTGGAAACGCTTCTGGTAGTTTCTGTGTAACAACCATGAATCAGTACCGTAAAATGCAAAACTGCCTGTTTCTATTGTATTACATGGTAATATTAGAATAACAGAGGTGTAGCTATTACCTGGAGACGCTTCTGGTAGTTTCGGTGTAACAACCATGAATCTGTACCGTAAAATGCAAAACTGCCTGTTTCTATTGTATTAAATGGTCATATTAGAATAACAGAGGTGTAGCTATTACCTGGAGACGCTTCTGGTAGTTTCTGTGTAACAACCATGAATCAGTACCGTAAAATGCAAAACTGCCTGTTTCTATTGTATTACATGGTAATATTAGAATAACAGAGGTGTAGAAATTACCTGGAAACACTTCTGGTAGTTTCTGTGTAACAACCATGAATCAGTACCGTAAAATGCAAAACTGCCTGTTTCTATTGTATTACATGGTAATATTAGAATAACAGAGGTGTAGATATTACCTGGAAACGCTTCTGGTAGTTTCTGTGTAACAACCATGAATCAGTACCGTAAAATGCTAAATTGCCTTTTTCTATTGTATTACATGGTAATATTAGAATAACAGAGGTGTAGATATTACATGGAAACGCTTCTGGTAGTTTCTGTGTAACAACCATGAATCAGTACCGTAAAATGCTAAATTGCCTTCTTCTATTGTATTACATGGTAATATTAGAATAACAGAGGTGCAGAGATTACCTTGAAATGCTTCTGGTAGTTTCCAGGTAATCTCTGCACCTCTGTTATTCTAAGTCAGGAAGTTGAACGTGAGCAGGACAGCCTCATGTGTTATCTCTCCATACAATCCCCTTCAATCTTCGACGTTCCATGCCTTTGGTAGCATTCTCGGTATGTGAAACAGATGCTGACATACTGTTCTGATATCTTTGTTAATTAGTGTCAGAAAGTTTGATGTGCAATATGTATGTTTTTGATGATGATTGATAGCTCATATTAGACTATCAGTACGCTTCATTAAGCTAGTTTGCCACTGTTATCTTGGGCTGTGCTACATGTAAGTGTATTTTTGTTTATTTAGATAAACAATATAGGTTATTCTATGTACACTGTATAACAATACATTACGTATTTCCTTTATTTCAGGTAACATGTTAGCTACTGTATATACTGCTGCATTACAGTGTTGTGTAGTTATATTGTTTTTACAATTATGATTGTATAATGTTTGTGACTCATCAATACGTAAGCAACTGGTCATTGTGTTTCATTTCCCAGTTTCACCCTTTCTAAATAAACTGAGTTACAACAATCCCAGTCTCCAGTGCTTGATGGTGGATGGTGTTTAGCTGCTGGTCAGATTGCACAGGGTTACATGCATGCAGGAAAAGAAACATTTCATGGTAATATTAGAATAACAGAGGTGCAGAGAGTACCTGGAAACTACCAGAAGCATTTCAAGGTAATCTCTGCACCTCTGCTATTCTAATATTACCATGTAATACAATAGAAGAAGGCAATGTTGCATTTTGCGGTACTGATTCATGGTTGTTACACAGAAACTACTAGAAGCATATCCAGGTAATCTCTACACCTCTGTTATTATAATATTACCATGTAATACAATAGAAAAAGGCAATTTAGCATTTTACGGTACTGATTCATGGTTGTTACACAGAAACTACCAGAAGCGTTTCCAGGTAATTTCTACACCTCTGTTATTCTAATATTACCATGTAATACAATAGAAACAGGCAGTTTTGCATTTTACAGTATTGATTCATGGTTGTTACACAGAAACTACCAGAAGCGTCTCCAGGTAATAGCTACACCTCTGTTTTTCAAATATTAACATGTAATACAATAGAAACAGGCAGTTTTGCATTTTACGGTACTGATTCATGGTTGTTACACAAAAACTACCAGAATAGTCTCCAGGTAATAGCTACACCTCTGTTATTCTAATATTACCATGTAATACAATAGAAACAGGCAGTTTTGCATTTTACGGTACTGATTGATGGTTGTTACACAGAAACTACCAGAAGCGTTTCCAGGTAATAGCTACACCTCTGTTATTCTAATATTACCATGTAATACAATAGAAACAGGCAGTTTTGCATTTTACGGTACTGATTCATGGTTGTTACACAGAAACTACCAGAAGCGTTTCCAGGTAATAGCTACACCTCTGTTATTCTAATATTACCATGTAATACAATAAAAACAGGCAGTTTTGCATTTTACGGTACTGATTCATGGTTGTTACACAGAAACTACCAGAAGCATTTCCAGGTAAGAAGCCACAAGATTAAACATCATTAACATAATTTAACATAAAGTATTACCTTGAAACAAAAGGAAAATGTTTGGAACATAAAGGGTGGATACATTTCAGCATTATAATATGGTAATTACCAATTTTATATTCCAAGAAGTTTTATCTAATTTGGAAGGTATTACGCTGATAGTAGCCTATAATACTGTGAAACATCAACATATATTACCCCATTATTACCATGTTATTAGAATATAAATATAAGTATATTACCATTACCTAGATATACATATGGTTATTGTCAAACCCTTTCTTACTTATTACATTGGTAATTGCATGTTATTACATCTGTTACGTTATCACCTTATTACCCCAGTATTACATCTTATTACTGTGATGTATTACCACGTTATTACTTTGGTAATTAAATGTTATTACCTATATATTACCTCTTTATTATCTCACTGTTACCCCACTATTACCATCTTATTACCGAGTCGTAATATGCAGTCATACCAAAAAACATATACCATTAAAAATATCTAGGTTTGATTAAAGTTGTGTGTTAAACAAGATGAAGAATTGTTTTTTTGGAAAGCGTGGCTATACGTGGCTATATGTAGTTTGCTGCTAGCATGCAGCCTGATGTCGGACTCCCCCCCCCCGTGTGAAACACCAAGCTCCTTCCTTCATACATTGCAAAACGCTTTGTTTGCATCGCGTAAAACTGCAGTAATCCCCCCCTTACCTGCATAGACATTTTTGCTTTTTAGCTACGTGTTGATCTTGATCGGGTCCCGGGACACCAGCCTGAGAGAATTAATGAAAATTTGCATTGCAACTTGCAGCCAATGAGCAGCCGACGGGAGCTGGCTACAGGACGACTCAATCACCATGAACGGTTTTTAATGTTATATCAGACTACTCGAGAGTGTGCTTTTAAGACTTTGCTCTAATTTTTGGGACAATTAGGACAGGATTCGGGACAACTGCTTGGATTTCGTGACTGTCCCGAATTTTTCCCAAATTGATTCAGCGTATCACCTCGTATGAAGCAGCCACTGCCCAGTTGGAGAGGCTTGTGAGGACAGAGGAAGTCTGCAACCTGGTTGCGCTCTCCCGGTAAAAACTTTGCACGTAGGCTGGTCAGGTGGGGGGCTGCCCATGCCAGAAGAGCCTGGGACCCCCAAATCAATTGTGCGGATTTGGTGTCCCTCTGGTGGTTTATGTGAAAGACTGTTGAGGTGTGGTGCGGCCTGACAAGCATGTGCTTCCCCCTCAGGTATGGCAGGAAAGGCCTGAGCGCCAGGTGCACAGCTCGTAGCTCCAGCACATTGATGTCCTCCAGGGTGTCCTGAGCAGACTACTGGCCCTGAGCTGTCCTGTTCTGGCACACTGCGCCCCATCCTGAGAGGCAGGCATCTGTTGTGACAGATATGATTCCCCCCTCCACAGGGGTTAGAAGACACTGCTGTGACACCTTGAGCTTCCTGTGCCTGTGAAACTTGGCATCCATGAGGGCAAGCAAGCCGGTTCAGGATGGTGGCAAACCGGTCTGTCATATGGGTGCCGAGGCCCACATTAGCCACTAAGTAAGCTGGTGACTGGAAGCAGCACCGAGGGGCAGATGTGGACCCCCTGGGCCTGCCAGGCGGGTGTATGTTTCTGCAAAGATCAGTGAACTACTGCCTGGTCTAATTAGCCTAGCCAGTCTGCTCGAGCACCTGTAGAGCAGCTGAGCCGATAAGTTCCCCGGGCTCCACTGGAGTACGGAGGGTCCACCTACATGTCTTCGACAATGAAGACTGCCCAAGCCACACCTAGAGTGGATATTAGACGCCCTGGTTCCCTTGACACAATCTCAACATAAACTAAATCAATCTTACCGACTGTAGAAGTTGGCAAACGGGGCCTGGAGCGTCCGCCAGACCGGGACTTCTTGCGTTCAAAGCCAGACAGGCAAGAGTGACATCTTTTTTTGAGGAAGTAACCTCCTTAAATGTGCATATGACAATTATTCACCTCAATGATAAATTCATTCATTTTAATGACTTAATACACCACTGGACTGTAATATTTCAGATGTGTTTTAAGCAAGATTTCTGCTCATTTTCAAAACTTTGTGCACATTCAAAATATATATGTGTTCTCTGAGATTTGGAGGAGTCGTGATATTTTGACAGACACAGAGCCCCGTTTGGGTCTCTGGTCTCTGAATGAGCGAATATTTAGGGAAGTGTCTGTACGCTGCTCTATGCTTTTTTCTCATTGGTTTTTGCGTTAAATCTTACCCAGATTAAGAACTCCAGGGGAGACCCGCTTGATTCCTAACAGTTCCATAGTGAGAGCGGCGTGCCAGAAATATTATGGCTGCTGCGGCATATTAAATATATTTTATACCATGGTCTGGGTGAATACTCGATTCTGATTGGCTGCAGGGTGTCCATTAAAAAGTGATGTAGGACACCTACTAAAGGAGTTTGGTGAAACTGACTGTTTACTGTTCTAAATGAATGCGCTACATTAAATCAAAAAGGAAATGTGGATTTATTATTTCCAACTCGTCCTCTGAACACCACAGGATGGAGCTAAAACACACAGGCTGCAGGAAGTCAGTTCTACTGGCCCTCTGGACTGACTTTGTTTCACAGAGAATAACGTTATCTCACATCCTGGTCACTGTTCAGGTCTCTGCTTCAGACTGCAGCCGACAGTAACGTTATCTCACTTCTTATTCAGGTCTCTGCTTCAGACTGCAGCTGACAATAACGTTATCTCACATCCTGGTCACTGTTCAGGTCTCTGCTTCAGACTGCAGCTGACAGTAACGTTATCTCACATCCTGGTCACTGTTCAGGTCTCTGCTTCAGACTGCAGCTGACAGTAACGTTATCTCACATCCTGGTCACTGTTCAGGTCTCTGCTTCAGACTGCAGCTGACAGTAACGTTATCTCACTTCCTGGTCACTGTTCAGGTCTCTGCTTCAGACTGCAGCTGACAGTAACGTTATCTCACATCCTGGTCACTGTTCAGGTCTCTGCTTCAGACTGCTCCGCTGCAGCCGACAGAAACGTTACAAATCGCGGATCACATTCTTCGTAAAAGTCGTTATATTGTTTTGGGGACAATAACATGGCTGATAGTTAGCTTGTATTGTTGTTCAACATACTGTCAAATTATTTTTACTGATTGCCAACTGTACACAATGTTATTGACTTTGGATATTGCTAGCATAGCGTTAGCTTTCTGGCTCGTAGCTAAACTGAAGGGTTCTATCAGCTGAGCAGACGGTTGCTAAGGGAGGCAAGTCGTATCTAAGGTTCTTCCTAATTCCTGGTGGAGAGAACAACGTTTGCATTGCATAAGAACCTGATGGATGGGAATGATTGTTCCAGGTATTACTCAAACCGTCAGGCGTAACCAGGGAAACAGAGTTATTGTTTGGATAAACTTTAGATTTTTATTGTAAAACTAATTAAAATATGAACTAATGTTTTAAAAATATGTTATTTGGCAAGTGACCATGGTATAAGCGGGTTAATGCCCTTCAAGGTGTCCATTGTCAGGTAGTAATGGACTTCACACCTCACCGTCCTCCATTAATACCTGACAATGGACACCTTGTCGGGCATTAAGCCTTACATAAATAGTTTTTGTGCGTGAGAAATACAATGTGTGGCGGGAGCGTGTGACAAAAAACCGAAATGAGTGACTGTCATGCTCAATGTGTGACACTTGAGAGCCCTGGTTTACCAGTCAGAGAGGCGTGTTTACTTTGTGTCTCGGTCCTCCGGTGCGTCCAGAGACGGACTCCGGTCACTTTTTAAATTAGCCTAAATTAGTAACAGTTAATTTTGTTATGGTATTAACTTAATCCTAGGAAAGGCAAAAAAAAATATAAGACCTTTGTAACAAAATCCAAGACTTTCTATACCAAATTCAAGGCTTTTAAGGCCTTCGTTTGAGATTATCGAATTTAAGACTTTTTCAATGCTTTTAACACCCAGCGGGTACCCTGGTCAGGTAAATACAGTAGTAGGTAGGCCTACATTGTCTTCCTCTGATGGAGAAGTAGCCTACACTGTAAGTAGCAGGCTATACAGTGGGGTTACATATGAAGTGGTTTGGGGTCCTTCTTTAAGTAATTGTGGGTTACAATTTGGTTTTGATGAATTCTACAAGCAGCAATACCACAGACCAAGTAATATGGCCATTACAAACACATTTTCAACGGGCTCTGCATTAGTTAAATCAAAAAACAAAGAAAAAGGAAACATGTAGTTCAGAGCTTCATTTATTTATTGATCGTTATTAATAATTCACACGTTTAAGGATCATTAGACAGTCATAACTCTGAAGTATCCAGACATCTTGTAACTGAGCTGTTTTATATATATATATATACTGTATATATATATACACAACCAGCGCTGTAATGTAACTAAGTACATTTACTCCAGTACTGTACTTCAGTCCAAATCTTGAGGTACTAACTATACTACTTTACTTGAGTCTTTTCTTTTCATGCCACTTTCTACTTCTACTCCGTTACATTTCAGAGAGAAATATTGGACTTTTTAGTCCACTACATTCATCTGTTACAGCTTTAGTTACTAGTTACTTTACACATTAAGAGTTTCTGAACACAAAACACATGTAGTTTATAAATCTGATGTTTTATTCTAAAGTAAACTAGCCGACAATATAACGGCTACAAGTCACGCTGAGATGATGAGACCATTAAACACACAACTGGTTGGATCCTTTACACTTTCTACAATGTTTTAATACTCTAACTACATTTTCCTGATGATACCCACTTTGTAAGAAACATCTGAGTATTAATAGTTTGATGCTTGTTTGTTTATATACATATATATATATATATATATATATATATATATATATATATATATATATATATATATATATATATATATATAAAATCTTATTTTATGTTTCTTAAATGTGTGTATACAAACATTTAAGAAACATAAAAGAAGATTTTATTAAATATTTAAAATCTGAGGATCTGAAAATTATTAATTTTGGAATTTTTAATTTAAAGAATAATTTTACTAAATGGTATTTTATTCTTTAACAGGATTTAACCGTCTGAGGTCTGACGGTCTCCTTTAATATATAAAATTAATCTTTGTGTGTTTCAAACCTAAATGTTCAGACCAGCTTTCTATTCAGTGACGTAACTTTGGGTTCAACATGGGGAGGGGGGTGACATCTCCAACTATCTCTGGACGTCCCAAAGCACGTCTGCATGTGTTGACAAAAGAGACAAAAACATCAACAAAATTCGAACAAAAACGTTGAAAAGAAATTCGGGGTAAAAAAACCCTCTAAAAAAAATTCGACAAAAAATCCAAAGAAGCAACAAAAACTTCTCCAGAAAGGCGACAAAAACGTCAACAATATGTCCGGAAACAAAACTCGAGACAAATGTTGAAAAATAGGATTACAAACTTGTGAAAAGGCCTAGAACAGATTACTAAACCAATTATCAAACCTTAACTTATGATGTGTTGTACAAATTGTTTTACCATTTACCATTTTGTCATATATGATTAAAATAGTAAATAAATGTCTGAAATGAAATGTTGTAATAACACTTTGAGTCTGAGTTTGGTCTTTTAATCTCGGAGGGTTAAAGTGAGATTAACTCTGTTGTTACTCTGTTATTAACTCTTTTATTCTGTATTTATATATAAACACACATATATAAATACATTACATCAGTTTGTTACACTTTCTTTAAGAAATAACTCTCTTTAAAATAAACTTTTATACTTGAAATATAAACGCAAACACAACTCTTCAACATATTGTGTTGGACTGAAACTCTATTTTATTTTTTTTTTCTTGTAAAAGGGAAATCGGCATTTTAAATTGAAGAAAACTTTTTAAAATGTTGATTTTTTTTTACAATTTTTTAAACTTTTGATAATTTTTATTATCATTAATTAACTCTCTCTCTCTGTATATATATACACATATATATATATATATATATATACAGTACAGGCCAAAAGTTTGGACACACCTTCTCATTCAATGAGTTTCCTTTTTATTTTCATGACTATTTACATTGTAGATTCTCACTGAAGGCATCAAAACTATGAATGAACACATATGGAATTATGTACTTAACAAAAAAGTGTGAAATAACTGAAAACATGTCTTATATTTTAGATTCTTCAAAGTAGCCACCCTTTGCTTTTTTATTAATAAGGGAAACAATTCCACTAATGAACCCTGACAAAGCACACCTGTGAAGGTAAAACCATTTTAGGTGACTACCTCATGAAGCTCATTGAGAGAACACCAAGGGTTTGCAGGGTTATCAAAAAAAGCAAAGGGTTCATTCATAGTTTTGATGCCTTCAGTGAGAATCTACAATGTCAATAGTCATGAAAATAAAGAAACACATTGAATGAGAAGGTGTGTCCAAACTTTTGGCCTGTACTGTATATATATATATATATATATATATATATATATATATATATATATATATATATATATATATGTTTATTTTATATTATTATATTATATATGTAACTAAACGTTCCTAAAAGACTTCCTGTGTTTCCTGTTGTGGAGGGCGGGGCTTCAGTCTTCAGCCACATGATTGGACGTAGTTCTCGGGGAAGAAGCCCCGGTTGCCGTGGAGAACCCCCTCGCACCAGCCGTCAGCGTGGCGATGCGTCAGGTAGATGACGTCGCCGGGGATGAGCGACAGGTCGTCTGGTTTGGACGCCTCGTAGCTGTACAGCGCCGCCACTGGACAGGAAACGGAGAGACACACAGTATATATATATATACACATATATATTTGTTCTTGTATCTATATCTGTAGAAGTAGAAGTAGTAATCTATATATATGTAGTAGTAGTAGTAGTAGTAATAGTAAGAGTACCTTTCTCAAGGTATTGTGGGGGCTCGTCCGTGTCGTAGTCTACCGGTGGAGGGAGGGGAGGCATGAGGTCATCAAACCCTCCGAGATCGTCCAATAGGAGAGGAGGGGGCATGGCTGGGAGCTCCAGATCTAAGAAACACAGATCCTGTGAGTGACAGCTGTGATTGGCCGGTCAGTTTAAGGAGGCGGGGCTTAGGCAGAAAGCAGCAGAGCTGATAGTTTACATGCTCAGAAGCGGAGCTGTTGTCTGTCTGTCTATCTCTGAATGTCTGTGTCTGTGTGTGCGTGCATGTGTCTGTGTGTGTCTGTGTGTGTGTGTATCTGTGTGTGTGTGTCTGTCTGTCTGTGCATTCGTGCGTGCGTGTCTGTGTGTGTCTGTGCATGTGTGCATGCGTGTGTCTGTGTTACCCAGGTGTAACAGTAGTTAGAGTTTCTTACCCAGGTGTAACAGTAGTTAGTGTTTCTTACCCAGGTGTAACAGTAGGTAGTGTTTCTTACCCAGGTGTAACAGTAGGTAGTGTTTCTTACCCAGGTGTAACAGTAGTTAGAGTTTCTTACCCAGGTGTAACAGTAGTTAGTGTTTCTTACCCAGGTGTAACAGTAGGTAGTGTTTCTTACCCAGGTGTAACAGTAGTTAGTGTTTCTTACCCAGGTGTAACAGTAGTTAGAGTTTCTTACCCAGGTGTAACAGTAGTTAGAGTTTCTTACCCAGGTGTAACAGTAGGTAGTGTTTCTTACCCAGGTGTAACAGTAGTTAGTGTTTCTTACCCAGGTGTAACAGTAGTTAGTGTTTCTTACCCAGGTGTAACAGTAGTTAGTGTTTCTTACCCAGGTGTAACAGTAGGTAGTGTTTCTTACCCAGGTGTAACAGTAGGTAGTGTTTCTTACCCAGGTGTAACAGTAGTTAGTGTTTCTTACCCAGGTGTAACAGTAGTTAGAGTTTCTTACCCAGGTGTAACAGTAGTTAGTGTTTCTTACCCAGGTGTAACAGTAGGTAGAGTTTCTTACCCAGGTGTAACAGTAGGTAGTGTTTCTTACCCAGGTGTAACAGTAGTTAGAGTTTCTTACCCAGGTGTAACAGTAGGTAGTGTTTCTTACCCAGATGTTGAAGGCGAGCAGGTAAGCAGAGTCGATGGGAGGAAGAAGGGGAGTGCGGGAGCAAAGGGAAGGAGGGAGGAGGAGCGTTGGGGGGAGGGTAGGAAGGAGGAGGGGGGATCATCACTGACAGACAGACAGGTTAGAGAGACAGACAGACAGAACACAGACAGACAGACAGGCAGGCAGACAGACAGAGAGACAGACAGATAAACAGGCAGACAGACACAGAGACAGAGACAGACAGCACACAGACAGAGAGACAAGTCAGTATCACCTGTGTTTGTGTTCATAGATAATGTGTAGAGACACAGAGCTCCAGACTAAAACATCATCTGATAAGACAAAGTTCTGCAACCTTCCTGGAATTGTCTCCAGGACTTTTAAAAGTTCCTTAATGACTCCTGAATGTCCTAACGGCCCCTATAACCCCCCCCGAGGACTACAGGAACCTCCTCAAGGCTCTTTAGAACCTAAGACTCACTGCAACCTCTTGATGTACCCTTAGAACCCACTAACCCCTGAAAGTCTTGGATCCTCTGACCTCCTCGGGGAATCCTGCAGCATCCCCAAGGCCCTTATGCAGTTCTCAAGGACCAACTACTTCCTCCTGAGACCTTCTTAAGCCCAGCCCAGCAGTCCGGCTTTAAGGATAACTAGAATTCCTAAATCCTGAAACTTACTGAAGGCCCTCATAGAGTTCTCACAGACCCCCTAACTTCCTAAAACAACCCCCCAAGGGCAAGGGTAGGGTTTCTTTATTTGTCTACCTTGGGAGACCTTTGTGTTGGAACTCCTGAGACTTTCATAAAGACGATTACAATTCCTTGATCTCAAAACTTACTCAAGACCCGCGGTCTTGCCTAAATCAGTCCTGGAAACCTCTTAAAGGGCCCCTGAATTTTCTTTACGCATCCCTAAAAATGACTCTTGGCACCTCCCCTTAAAAGTGCTGACACATCTCATAGCCTACCTTAAGCTCAAAGCACTTTCTCTAGGACACCTATGACTTAATTCATGACCCAGCATCTCCTTTAAGACTCCTCAAGAACTCTTTCTACCCTAAACAGCCTCAAGAACTCAAACTTTCCTCAAGCACTCTTTCTACCACAAACATCCTCAAGGACTTCTTGAATCGACTCAAAGCCCCTTAGAAGAAACTCAAGAACATCATAACTTCCTGAAGATAGGGTAGAACATTCCCAAAGACCCACTATCCCCCTTAAGGACTCTTAGTACTCCAAACATCCTCAAGAACTCCTACAACTTCCTCTAGGACAAAAATTACCTCTAGAACCTCCCCAACCGGCCAAGCACTTACTCAAAAACACCCCAAACCTTCTCAAAGACCCCTAGATTCCCATTAATGATTGGTGTAACATCTTCAAGGACTCCTAGTACCCCTAACCAGTGTTTTCCCATGATTTGTGGAAGACTATGGTGCACATACTTGGTGGGGGGTTTAGGATTCCTCCCTCAAGATAAATAAATAAAATGTTACATTGCAACACACAATGCAATTTGACAACATTTTGGATCGTTATTATCTCCATATCTCTGAAACATTGGAAAAGCTAGAGCAGATAATACATAAATAACACTCAAAAAGTTTAATGACAAAACTTGCTAAATAAGTCCACTAGGGAACCGGCACCAAAGACTAATAATGACTGGGAAAACCCTGCTCCTAACGTCCTGAAGGACACTCCCCAAAGGACCCGTAGGTTCTCCTCAATGATTCCTCAAGGACATCTTGAAGAACTCCTAGTACCCCAAACATCCTTAAAGACTCTAATCAGTCTCAATCCGTTTCTATTTCTGTTCTGGAAACCAGATGCAATAACAACAATAGCCCAAATAAAGGTCTCAACATCTTTCAGGTGTAATGATTATGCGCAGCATTTAAAAAAAAATCTGTACTGAGTTTCTATTGGATGACAGCGTCTTCCTCCTCTTACATGATTGGACAGCAGGCAAGAAGAGAGAGCGCGTGTAGCGGCAGCGGGAGGCAGGGCCAGAACGGACTCTCAGAGACAGAGAGCGAGTAGTGGGCGGCGAGCGGCGGTGGCGACTCCTCCTGGACGGGAGGGTCACTGAAGAAAAGCATCAAGCAGAAGAAAGTGAGCGGGAAAACAGCAGAGAAGAGAAGAAACAGAAAAACAACACAGAAGTAATAAAGGCTTAAATTGCCCTTTTTTGAATGGATGTTTGGTGGGGTGGCTTTAGGAACAGCAACAGTCTTTCTGCTCACTGTAAAAGCTTTTTGTATGAAGGAGTTGACACATCACAATGAAACACTCGCAAACAGACAGACAGACAGACAGACAGACAGACAGACAGACAGGTACCATCTACTTCCTGGCTGGGTGGAGGTGGAGGGGGAGGGGCTGGCAGCTCATTGGGCAGCGGAGGGAAGCCGTCATCATCAGAGGGAGGAGGGGGGGGAGGAGAGGGAGGGGGGAAGCTGCTCTCCTCCACCACTGAGGAGACAGAGGAGACGTTATGTCATTGTGATGTCATCGTGCTGTCAGTCAGGTTAACCAATGACAGATTTACACATATAGAACCCAGGTCAGCCCCAACAGGATGCAGCAAAATGTTTATTTAAACTCAGGCTTCATCTCAACTGCTACATCTTGGTTTAAGGAATATAAAGGAATATCTTCTGCTACGTTTCCCCCTCTAATTCCCCCTGCTCTGGTGGAGATGTATGCTGCGTTCATGCCACCTGGGAATAACAGGCACCGCCCCCCTGGTTACGTTGTTTTTCCGACTGTCAGCGTTCACATGGTCGGGATGCGTGTTCTTCTTCTTCTGTTATATTGGGCGTTTGCCATAACAACTTTTTGCATGACTGCCACCAACGGTTGGCCGTAGCCGAGAGCATCAGGTGGTGAAAACATGGAGGCCACAATAACAGAAGATCTGCTGCTGTTTTTTTAATGCGAGCATCCAAACAGCACATGGACAGGTGTGTGTTTGTGTTATCTGCAGGACAACCAACGGGAAAAGACACGGATAATGTGTTGTTTTTTATACAAAGGCCTATTTATGAATAATTTTAAACATGTTATGTTTCTTGGCAGAGGCATTTGTCCACAATAAACAGTTTATTATCATTGAAATATGTTCAGTAAACCAAAGTCGCCTCCATCAAACGTCAGTTGTCAACAACACGTCACCAACTGGGAAACTCGGGTATCTAAATCCAGCCCCAGTTCCCCTCCTCTGGTTCCCACAGGAAGTTAATGGTGACTTTTTCACTCGGAAAAACGTTTTTCCGATGTCCATGAATACACGGTAGTCTGAAACAGTTGAAGATGTTTTGGTTTCACACTAACCTGTCTCTAGGCTTAGGGGTGGAGCCGGTGGTGGTGCTGCGCTGTGATTGGTCACTGAAGGAGGAGGCGGAGGGGGGGGCAAGGCCGACATCTCTCCGTGTAAATCAGGAGGTGGAGGGGGCGGGGCCAGGGCGTCAGTGACATCATCGTGAGGGAGAGGAGGAGGAGGGGGCAGGGCATCGAGCGGCAGCGTGCTGATGATGTCACTCTCAGGTGGAGCCTGGTAGGTGGAGGGGATGGTGGGCGGAGCCACATGTTTCCCAAAACTAGAGCTGAGACACAGAAAGGTTCGGAAGAAACATTTCCGATCAGAGCTGAAACTTACACAAAGTGCTTCTACTTCCCTAAAAGACAACAGTATGAAAACACACACACACACACACACACACACACACACACACACACATTTCCGGGACAATAACAAGCAACAGAAGATTTGCCTAACTATATATATATATATATATATATATATATATATATATATATATATATATATTATAGTGAATGTAAAAAAAATAGTTATTACCCGCTGACAGGGGGCGCCACGGGACACTGCACCGGCTCTGGGGGTTTGTTGGACCTGAGACACACACACACACACACACACACACACACACACACACACAGACCCAGTTAGAGATGTGTGATGTGAAACAGGAACTTGTTAATAGTGGAGTCTGTCCGTTGATGTGCTGTTTGCTTTTTATGTCTGCTTTTTAAAACCAGTTAAATATCAGATATCTTTTTGTTATCTTAGCAACATTTCTCAAAACTCTGTAACAGAAAACCTTTGTTTAGAGTGTTTTTATGGATGAAATGCGACAAACATCCAAACTATTCAGCACTCTACAAACCCTTCAACACTCCTGATATATACATTCTATCCTGCTGAATTCTTTCTTTTTTTATTATCCTTTTTATGTGGTCTTTCGTGTCAGAATGTATTAACCCTTTAACACGCGGTACATATGTGTTTTCTCATGTCCTTGATTTGCAATAAAGAAAAACAGAAGTGAACCTGGTGGAGGCGCCGTGTTTACGGATGGTTCCTGTTCGCTCCGACTGTTTCCCAGAGACCTGGAAGGGGGGGGCAGAGACAGAGTGTGTGTTAATGTGTGTGTGTGTGTGTGTGTGTGTGTGTGTGAGAGAGAGAGAGCATCAATAGAGCCTCTCAGGCCTCAGCAGCTCTAATGAGTCTCTCTAAACATTTTCCCACGCTCAACAAAGACTTTCTGTCTGTGTGTGTGTGTGTGTGTATGTCTGTGTGTGTGTGTGTGTGTGTGTCTGTGTAATGTTTTTACAAACTACATCTGCACTGTGTTTCTGCTGAACACACAGCAATACTGTCACTTAAAAGTGCTGATTTTTTTAATGGAGTTTGGTACACAATGTCATCTTTGAAAGATCCTCTTTAAAAAGAGACACTACACACAAAAACATCATCTTTCAGTCTCTTTATCTTCCACAATGTTACATTAATTTTTTTAACCAAAGGTTAGCATCAGATAAGGCCTCATTTGCATATTTAATCAAAACATTTCAGAAAAATTTGAATACAAAGATATATGTTTTAATGTAAGTAATTAACTGGGAAAGGTCTCCACTTCAGTAGCACTTACATACAGCAAACTTTCCAGATACATTCCTATCTATATTCTGAAGGTTTTTACAGAGGGGTTTGTTCCCATATCATTCTTAGCCTGATTTATGTAACATTCTATACCTAAAAATGTGGTGAAAAGGGATTTTTTTATGGCTGTTGACACCATATTCTGATTTATGCAGTGATAAAAGAAGATATCCAAAATCCCCTCTGTAAAACCCTTTGACGCTAATATGTCAACTAAATAAAAGAAGAATTTTGAACCTGGCTTTTTCTAATGTTAGTGCTCTTGTGAATGTTGACGCATTGTTTTCAGGGTGTAGTGAAGCTGAATTCCCCTCCTGGCACTTTTGGAGATTCAAAATTGATTTTTTGGATAAACGATGAATCTTTGCTAGGCTGAATGTTATGCATTTCTGGAAGAAAAAGAGCAATGCCTCACAATTAATAAAAAAAAAAAGGCAGCCTCATCATCTTCACTATCCTTGTCTGTTCTGTCATCATCTTCTCCAGACCCTTCATCCCTCTCTTTGTGTTCTTGGTGTTGTGTAAGGATGTTGCAGCATATACCATCATTGCCTTTGTAGGAACAATAACTGGTACAGGCCAGACCTGCAGCTGCACAGCTGCACTTTGCTGATGTGCACGGTTTCAACCCGGCTTTGCAACCACAGCTGACAATATCTAACAAAGCAGGAGGAGCAACTGGACTTGAATCCTGGGTGGACATAATCAGTTCCTGTCCTTCTTTTAGGCCCATCTTCTTGTCCCACCCAAACAAGGTGATATCCACAGCCGGTGGATCAGGCTGGTCTGCTACTTTCCATAGCAGCACCTGTAGGTGGGCAGGTCTTCCATGAAGGAGCATATTGTGCTCTGTAGGAGGTAATGTCTTCAGTGCTAGGTGCCTTTTGCGCTTTCGGTAAATTTCATACCGGGCTGCATCCAAGGTTACAGAGTTCCTCTGATTGTACAGCCAGAAAGAAAGCCCTCGTTGCTTTTGTGAGCTGTAAATCTGTGGCTTCTGCCTCTCCAATACAGTGGAGAAGCTTACCAGGTATGACTCTCATGGCCTTGAGTGCAGACAACTTCCCCTTCCCGACAGGATATGAGGTGGCATCATATCCCAAAAGAGCATGCATGGCCAGAATGGAACCACATTGGTCACCCAGATTCTCTGCAGTGAGAACAGTGCCATTCAATTTTTCCATCTGTAGGTTAGTTGTGATACCAGCCTTCCAACACCAATAAACCATAAGCACAAAGACATCTGTGTCATGCCTGAGAATGTGAACAGTTGAAGCCCCATGTCTGACGACATCTAACACGTAAGATATAAGTGATATATCGGCCTCATCACGAGTGTCAACGCTGTCTGCTTTACTGACCATCATGATCTTACTTCCTACATTGTGGCGCTCTCTCCTGCTCTTCTATGTCTCTCATGATCCTTGGCAGACACCTGCAAATATCTGTCAAAGATGACAGATGTTTGGGTGTCGTAACAATTAAGCCGACGTCCCATGCTGGCTGCAAGATCTGCCACTGTCCCAGACAATGGCCAAACCACGTGATAAATGAGCTGGGATACATCCACAATGACAACCTCTGGTGGCTGGGGATTGCAGACTGGAATTCCAAGCTGCTGGACAAGCACTGACGTATTGCCCTTTCGGACGCATCCATTGTCATCAATGATAGACAAGGGGACTGGGCCAAGCTCATATTTGAAGAGAGAAGAGAGCTCCATTTTTCTCTGGCTTCCCGCCACAGTCAACACACCACAGTTGAGCAAATAATGACTCAAGGTCACAAACAACCTTCCCACTGACCTACATTCCCTTTTTCTGGAACTTCATAGTCACTATCTTAAATGTAAACAACTTGAGGTTATCAACATTCACATCAAAGAGCAAGAGCTTTTGTGATTCTGAAATGTGAGATTATTGTGTTTACCACGAAAATAACCTAACATTTTGTCCGAAATTAATAAAAAATGTGTCTAAATGTATCCAAATTTGTTATAGAATTACCATTTTGAAGTCTGAAAGTGCCAGAATTGAATTCAGAATCCTCTAAAACCTCTTAAACCACTCCAGTATTGTAGAAACTGATCACACACATGTATTGTCAATCTGGACGATTCTGCTAATTATGATAATTGCTCAACATATGCAAATTAGCATCCAGGAGTTTCTGTATGCTGGGGACCCATACTGCAATAAAACTTTGGTGTACTCAACATTTCTGGGATCACAATGGGGCTCTATGGGCTGGCTACTAGACTATGTTCAGATTTCTACTCTGGAAAATGTATGCAAATTAGCACATACTGTATTTAACAAGATAATGCTTAATTTCCATATTTAAACGTAAAATTCCAGAAAACTTGTAATACAAAAGATATTTGTCTTAATGTAAGTAATCAACTGGGGAAGTTTCATGGTAACATCTATTAGTTATAACCCCCCCCCCATTCACCTGCAGCGTCTCCCCTTAAACACAACATTTCAGAAATAAATGTACATTTAAACAGACAGAATATTAACTCCAGAGACTGACAGTGTGCATCTGTCTGAGACTCTCAGGAGGACATGAACTCTGTCTGAGTATAACATGCAGCCACAGCGACGCAGCCAAGGAAGATGAAGTTGAAATGAGGAACTTTTACCGCACGGTCACGTCTGTTTCTGCGGCCGCTGCAGACACCGACGCTTCCTGTGACAGCAGACTTCTCTGAGAACTAAACTTCACTTCCTGTTGCTTCACACACCAGACTTCACTCATAGATAAACTTCACTTCTGCTTTTGTTTTCTTGACTTCTTGTTTTGGGCGTCTCTTAATGCTGCTCTGTGTCTTTTCTTTTAGATCCTGCTGATTCACACCAACACACATCTCCCCCTCCCAATCAGACCCTTTTAGAGAGACAACTGACCTGAATCAACCCAAGATAAGTACAAAATCACTAACTCCTAATGACCATCTGTGGTCGGTTGAAACAGGTGTGTTCAGAACAGACAGACAGACAGACAGACAGACAAACAGACAGATAGATAGATAGATAGATAGATAGATAGATAGATAGATAAATAGATAGATAGATAGATAGATAGATAGATAGATAGATAGATAGATAGATAGATAGATAGATAGATAGATAGATAGATAGATAGATAGATAGATACTTTATTCATCCTAAGGGAAATTTTAGGCATCCAGTAGCTTAGACAACCATAACACAACCAACACACATACACACATATATCTCACATAATAAAATCACTAACGGAAATTTTCATTCAATTATCCTTTCATAAACAGGTATTTCATAAACAGGTATTAAAAAACAAAAAACTAATGGTTGTTTGATTTTCGTTTTAAAATACAAAATTAAAAATTGAAATACAAGTTTTTTTTTTTTCCTTTTCATGGTCAAAAGGGTTTGAGAGGAATTTAAAAATATGCTTTGATATTCATTTTCTATTTCATATAGTAATAAATATTATCACTCAAAAATAGAAATGAAAAAAATGCCTGTTTTTTCATCTTCATAATGAAAAAATAACAGCGCCAGTGTTCCAGTGTTGCTTTCAGCACAGGCTAAAATGACTTTGGATTCCTACTCTGATGTGATTTTAGATATGGTGAAAAAAAGGCCTGTCATGTACAGCAATCTCTGTGTGCATATCACAGAGAAGTGGGGGTGCAATAGGACCCTAACCCTAGTCAAGGGAGAAGCCACAGAGAGTCCATGAAAGCATCGGAACAACATATTTCAGCAAGGGTTTGCTCCTGCTCCTCTGCTCATGGAGACTTACTCACGCTCTCCGTCTCTGTAAGATTGGGAATGATTGAGATTTCTCCAGAAGACTTCACACTTTCAGACAGGTTGCTCACGTCACATCTACGTCTTCAAGCTCAGTTGGAGGCTGCTCAGTAACGCTCAGCCAGCAAGTCACTTTCCTTCACTGGTCTTCGTGGAAATCTATGGGGTCGCTGTGTCCATTTCTTTCACTGTCTGTTTTTTTTGCACCTCTTTACATTAATATACATGGGTATGAAATACATCCTGAAATGAATAAATGAGGCAATACATATGACTATATACATTAGTCATTAGATTTCAACAGCCTAAATATATGTTTTACTTGTATTTATTTCAGGGCACATGTTGCATAATGCCGGTACTAAGAGACGGAGAGGGAGAGGGAAATAAATAAATGTGACATTATGAAATAAAAGTCTGCTCAAGCATCATCACAGTAGGAATTCCAAAATATTGACTGTAAATATTAATATTAACAGTCTATGTTCCAAAGTCCTTTTAGCCTGTGCTGAAAGCAACACTGCTACACCGACGCTGTTGCCTTGGAAATGACAACATCTGGTCTCTGAATATGAAAAAACAGGCCTTTTTCATATCTATTTTCGAGTGACTTTATTTTCAGAGTTTCTATTTGCACCCACGGTACGAATAGCCTAGGCTACACAGCTGAGCTATTCACACCCTGTGTCGTAACAACAAAAACATGTTGCTTGCGTGCGATAGGTTGGATATTTCAACATACATGTTTCAAATGTATTTCATCTATTATATTAGTATCTTACAGAGAAGGTTAGTTGACGGTAACACTGTCCTACAGAGGAAAAGATTGAAATGTGTGAATCTATTAGAAGAATCGTCCATAAAAGAGCAGTTTGAAAGTAAATGTTCCACTGAAATAGATAGACTGGAATGTGTGAAGCCCCAAAAAGTATAAAGGAGGAGTTATTCTGATAGTTTGCTGAGAAACATATGGCATATATACATTTGGTACATGTCAACTGTTCTCCCTGTCCTGAAAGTTTGTTTGTTGTGTGAATAACGCTGCATTTAATCTAAATTCATCGGACTCGTCATGTGTCAAAATCTCCACCATCATGTCCAGATATCATTCCCGATATCAGCGTGCATCGAAATCATAGCCCTACATTCATCTTTGGCAGAAACTGGCATATTAAGAAAGTTTTGTCTCTAAAGTTTATAACAATTGAATTTCTAGGAGAAAATGGATACTACAGTTAGTTTGTTAGTTAGTACCTATTTTTTGTATACAGTATGATTACCTAGCAACCGAGGCTTAAAGACACAAAGTGGCCAATGGTTGTACTACAATCCATTAGAACTGCTAGGTGAGTGGTTAGAACAGTGAGCTATAATGGCCCAGCAGTCTGGGGTTCAATTCCCCAGTAAAGTGCTTGTTGTTGCTTTCATTTTGGGTTGGATAATTTGCATGCAACTGCACAAGTCAGGGCCCCACCCCCCCCCCACCCAGGTTGAGAACCACGCAAGTGTATGTATCAACGTCTCTCTGAAGTGTGCGAAATATTGGACACTGCAACGATTTTATTTAGGCCACAGAGCAATATTCCAAAAAGGTGTAATACGTGAGTAGTATGGATAACATATAGGGTAGCCTACGCCAGGGTACGAATAGCATCCACTTGTAATTTATACACTGGTACGATTAGCATAAATTGATATTTGTACCAGATGGGGTACTCATAGAACAGACGGATGTGTGCACCAGGGTACAATTAGCATACACTGCTAATTTTACCAGGGTAGAAATAGACTCAACCTTTTATTTTTTTGTTATATGAAATAGAAAATGAATATCAAAGCATATTTTTTAATTCCTCTCATCCCCTTTTGAGCATGACAAGAAAAAAACGTGTTGTATTTCAATTTCAAATGTTATATTTAAAAACGAAAATCAAACAAATATTAGTTTTTTGTTGTTTGATACCTGTTTATGAAATGAAAATCGATTGACCAAAAGATACACTGACCCGTTAAGTTGAGTATTTAAAATATGCATCTGTCCTTAGCATTGATCTTGAGGTTTGTATTAATACCCAAAAGATTTCCAGGTGTGAGTGGAACTGTAATGTTTAATATGGCTCATTACCTTAGAACAGACCAGAACACCTGAATTACTGAGCAAGTCATTCTTATTATTTAATAACCACGAATGAAAACTATTGCAGTAGGGAGCTGGTAAAGCTGGACTTTGGAAAAGAAACATAGGTGTGTGCGGTACCTTCATGCCGTGTCCCAGGCTGTCCAGCTGCTGGTAGCTGATTGGCCGGCGGCTGTACGGGGGGCGGGCTTGAGTCCCAGCAGGAAGCTGAGGGGGGGGCAGGATCTTGTGGCTGCGCGGGACGCGTCTGACCGCCGTGAAGATGCCAATCTCTCTCCGAGAAACCTTCTCTTTGTGCATCTCCACCGTCTGGCCGGGACACACACAGACAGTAACTAAGTACATGTACTCCAGTACTTCAGTCCTTATGTTGACCTACTTTACTTTACCTGAGTCTTTTCTCTTCATGTCACTTTCTACTTCTACTCCACTACATTCATCTGTTACAGCTTTAGTTACTAGTTACTTTAGTTACTCCACTACATTCATCTGTTACAGCTTTAGTTACTAGTTACTTTAGTTACTCCACTACATTCATCTGTTACAGCTTTAGTTACTAGTTACTTTAGTTACTCCACTACATTCATCTGTTACAGCTTTAGTTACTAGTTACTTTAGTTACTCCGCTACATTCATCTGTTACAGCTTTAGTTACTAGTTACTTTAGTTACTCCGCTACATTCATCTGTTACAGCTTTAGTTACTAGTTACTTTAGTTACTCCACTACATTCATCTGTTACAGCTTTAGTTACTAGTTACTTTAGTTACTCCACTACATTCATCTGTTACAGCTTTAGTTACTAGTTACTTTAGTTACTCCGCTACATTCATCTGTTACAGCTTTAGTTACTAGTTACTTTAGTTACTCCGCTACATTCATCTGTTCCAGCTTTAGTTACTAGTTACTTTAGTTACTCCGCTACATTCATCTGTTCCAGCTTTAGTTACTAGTTACTTTAGTTACTCCGCTACATTCATCTGTTCCAGCTTTAGTTACTAGTTACTTTAGTTACTCCGCTACATTCATCTGTTCCAGCTTTAGTTACTAGTTACTTTAGTTACTCCGCTACATTCATCTGTTCCAGCTTTAGTTACTAGTTACTTTAGTTACTCCGCTACATTCATCTGGTACAGCTTTAGTTACTAGTTACTTTAGTTACTCCGCTACATTCATCTGTTACAGCTTTAGTTACTAGTTACTTTAGTTACTCCGCTACATTCATCTGTTAAAAGCTTTAGTTACTAGTTACTTTAGTTACTCCGCTACATTCATCTGTTACAGCTTTAGTTACTAGTTACTTTAGTTACTCCGCTACATTCATCTGTTACAGCTTTAGTTACTAGTTACTTTAGTTACTCCGCTACATTCATCTGTTCCAGCTTTAGTTACTAGTTACTTTAGTTACTCCGCTACATTCATCTGTTCCAGCTTTAGTTACTAGTTACTTTAGTTACTCCGCTACATTCATCTTTTCCAGCTTTAGTTACTAGTTACTTTAGTTACTCCGCTACATTCATCTGTTACAGCTTTAGTTACTAGTTACTTTAGTTACTCCACTACATTCATCTGTTCCAGCTTTAGTTACTAGTTACTTTAGTTACACTACATTCATCTGTTCCAGCTTTAGTTACTAGTTACTTTAGTTACTCCGCTACATTCATCTGTTCCAGCTTTAGTTACTAGTTACTTTAGTTACTCTACTACATTCATCTGTTCCAGCTTTAGTTACTAGTTACTTTAGTTACTCCGCTACATTCATCTGTTACAGCTTTAGTTACTAGTTACTTTAGTTACTCTACTACATTCATCTGTTACAGCTTTAGTTACTAGTTACTTTAGTTACTCCGCTACATTCATCTGTTCCAGCTTTAGTTACTAGCTACTTTAGTTACTCCACTACATTCATCTGTTCCAGCTTTAGTTACTATTTACTTTAGTTACTCCACTACATTCATCTGTTCCAGCTTTAGTTACTAGTTACTATAGTTACTCCGCTACATTCATCTGTTCCAGCTTTAGTTACTAATTACTTTAGTTACTCCACTACATTCATCTGTTCCAGCTTTAGTTACAAGTTACTTTAGTTACTCCGCTACATTCATCTGTTCCAGCTTAAGTTACTAGTTACTTTAGTTACTCCACTACATTCATCTGTTCCAGCTTTAGTTACTAGTTACTTTAGTTACTCCGCTACATTCATCTGGTACAGCTTTAGTTACTAGTTACTTTAGTTACTCCGCTACATTCATCTGTTCCAGCTTTAGTTACTAGTTACTTTAGTTACTTCTCTACATTCATCTGTTCCAGCTTTAGTTACTAGTTACTTTAGTTACTCCGCTACATTCATCTGTTACAGCTTTAGTTACTAGTTACTTTAGTTACTCCACTACATTCATCTGTTACAGCTTTAGTTACTAGTTACTTTAGTTACTCCTCTACATTCATCTGTTACAGCTTTAGTGTTAATGAATGTAGTGGAGTAACTAAAGTAACTAGTAACTAAAGCTGTAACAGATGAATGTAGCGGAGTAACTAAAGTAACTAGTAACTAAAGCTGGAACAGATGAATGTAGAGGAGTAACTAAAGTAACTAGTAACTAAAGCTGGAACAGATGAATGTAGTGGAGTAACTAAAGTAACTAGTAACTAAAGCTGTAACAGATGAATGTAGTGGAGTAACTAAAGTAACTAGTAACTAAAGCTGGAACAGATGAATGTAGTGGAGTAACTAAAGTAACTAGTAACTAAAGCTGGAACAGATGAATGTAGCGGAGTAACTAAAGTAACTAGTAACTAAAGCTGCAACAGATGAATGTAGCGGAGTAACTAAAGTAACTAGTAACTAAAGCTGGAACAGATGAATGTAGTGGAGTAACTAAAGTAACTAGTAACTAAAGCTGTAACAGATAAATGGAGTGGAGTAACAAAAGTAACTAGTAACTAAAGCCGTAACAGATGAATGTAGCGAGTAACTAAAGTAACTAGTAACTAAAGCTGGAACAGATGATATGGTGGAGTAACTGAGTAACTAGTAACTAAAGCTGTGAACAGATGAAACTGTAGCGAGAGCTGAAATAGCTGAACAGTGACGTAGCAGTAACTAGTAACTAAGCTGTAACAGATAAATGGAGTGGAGTAACAAAAGTAACTAGTAACTAAAGCTGGAACAAGTTAGCTTTAGTTACTAGTTACTTTAGTTACTCCGCTACATTCATCTGTTCCAGCTTTAGTTACTAGTTACTTTAGTTACTCCACTCCATTTATCTGTTACAGCTTTAGTTACTAGTTACTTTAGCTACTCCACTACATTCATCTGTTACAGCTTTAGTTACTAGTTACTTTAGTTACTCCGCTACATTCATCTGTTCCAGCTTTAGTTACTAGTTACTTTAGTTACTCCACTCCATTTATCTGTTACAGCTTTAGTTACTAGTTACTTTAGCTACTCCACTACATTCATCTGTTACAGCTTTAGTTACTAGTTACTTTAGCTACTCCACTCCATTCATCTGTTACAGCTTTAGTTACTAGTTACTTTAGTTACTCCACTACATTTATCTGTTACAGCTTTAGTTACTAGTTACTTTAGCTACTCCACTCCATTTATCTGTTACAGCTTTAGTTACTAGTTACTTTAGCTACTCCACTCCATTTATCTGTTACAGCTTTAGTTACTAGTTACTTTAGCTACTCCACTCCATTTATCTGTTACAGCTTTAGTTACTAGTTACTTAAAATGGGAAGAGAGTTCTTTACTTTGAACTGACTCACACACCGCTGCCCAGGAAACACTGACTCATGGAGAGAATCCATCCAATCAGAGATGGAGGAATGTACAACACTTTAAATCACAGCTGATTGGTCAGAAGTGACACAAAGAGACGGAAAACAGAGGCTCCATTCATTCATTCATTCATTCATTCAGTCTAACCCTAACAACACACACACACACACACACCCACACACACACACACACAGGTCTGCAGGAAGACCAGCTAACATCATCTTTAAATAAAGTATTAAAGTGCTGATATTATGCTCATTTTCAGGTTCATAATTGTATAAGAGGTTATATCAAAATAGGTTTATATAGTTCAATTTTCAAAAAACATCATATATTTCTTGTACTTCACATTGCTGCAGCTCCTCTTTTCACCGTGTGTGTTGAGCTCTCTGTTTTAGCTACAGAGTAAGACATCTCACTTCTGTTCCATCTCTGTTGGGAGTCACACATGTGCAGTACCTAGGTAAGGACTACTAGCCAGTCAGAAGCAGAGTATGAGGGCGTGCCCTGACAGTACCTAGGTAAGGACTACTAGCCAGTCAGAAGCAGAGTATGAGGGCCCTATCAATAGCTAGGTAAGGACTACTAGCCAGTCAGAAGCAGAGTATGAGGGCCTGCCATGCTAGCAGCTAGGTAAGGACTACTAGCCAGTCAGAAGCAGAGTATGAAGGAGTACCATGCTAGCAGCTAGGTGAGCATTATAACGTGTGTTACAAAGTGACCACGTTTGTCTCTGAAGTAAAGGCTGGACTACAATAGAGCTGTTTGGAACAGTTTGTGAACAGTGTTTTCTGTTGGACATGGTAAGTCCCTTTGGGGGGGACGTTGGGCTTTTTTTACTTTGTAAACCTATAATGTACACAAAAAAGATATATAACACAATAAAGGAAAGGGAAAAAGGCAAAAAGCATAATATGAGCACTGTAACACACAGAGGAAAACAGTGGACTGTCACTTTAATCAATGATTATAATCCGAGGTTGGAGGGCGGGGCTTACCTGACCAATGAGGTTGATGGAGGACTCCATGTGACGCAGCTGATTGTTCTGAGCATCGAGCAGACTCAGCACGCTGCTGGCCAGACAGCTGATCTGGTACGCCACGCTGGCCAGAGACCGCGTGGTGAAGTTCTTTGTTTCCTCCAACGCAGCCAGGCTGCCGTCACCTGACTGATACACACAGATACACACAGATAGCTTAGCTTAGCATAGAGACACACAGATAGCTCATCTTAGCACAGATACACACAGATAGCTTAGCTTAGCACAGAGACACACACATAGCTCATCTTATTACAGAGAAACACACATAGCTCATCTTAGCACACAGATAGCTAATCTTAGCACACAGACACACACATAGCTCATCTTAGCACAGATACACACAGATAGCTTAGCTTGGCACAGAGACACACACATAGCTCATCTTAGCACAGATACACACAGATAGCTTAGCTTAGCACAGAGACACACACATAGCTCATCTTAGCACACAGACACACAGATAGCTTAGCTTAGCACAGAGACACACACATAGCTCATCTTAGCACAGAGACACACAGATAGCTTAGCTTAGCACAGAGACACACACATAGCTCATCTTATTACAGAGACACACACATAGCTCATCTTAGCACACAGACACACAGATAGCTCATCTTAGCACACAGACAGCTCATCTTAGCACAGAGACACACACAGAGCTCATCTTAGCACAGATACACACAGATAGCTTAGCTTGGCACAGAGACACACACATAGCTCATCTTAGCACAGACACACAGATAGCTCATCTTAGCACACAGACACACAGATAGCTCATCTTAGCACAGAGACACACAGATAGCTTAGCTTAGCACACAGACACACAGATAGCTTAGCTTAGCACACAGACACACAGATAGCTTAGCTTAGCACACAGACACAGATAGCTCATCTTAGCACACAGACACACAGATAGCTTAGCAAACAGACACACAGATAGCTTAGCTTAGCACACAGACACACAGATAGCTTAGCTTAGCACACAGATACACAGATAGCTTAGCTTAGCACACAGACACACAGATAGTTTAGCTTAGCACACAGACAAACAGATAGCTTAGCTTAGCACACAGACACAGATAGCTCATCTTAGCACACAGACACACATTTGCTTAGCTTAGCACACAGACACACAGATAGCTCATCTTAGCACACAGACACACAGATAGCTTAGCTTAGCACACAGATAGCTTAGCTTAGCACACAGACACACAGATAGCTTAGCTTAGCACACAGACACACAGATAGCTCATCTTAGCACACAGACACACAGATAGCTTAGCTTAGCACACAGACAGCTTAGCTTAGCACAAAGACACAGATAGCTTAGCTTAGCACACAGACACACAGATAGCTTAGCTTAGCACACAGACACACAGATAAATTAGCTTAGCACACAGACACACAGATAGCTTAGCTTAGCACACAGACATGTTTCCTCCAACGTGGCCACGCTGTCGTCACCGGCCTGATACACACAGACACTGTGTAGTTGTTGTAGTATAAGTACCTGTGTGTAGTTGTTGTAGTATAAGTACCTGTGTGTAGTTGTTGTAGTATAAGTACCTGTGTGTAGTTGTTGTAGTATAAGTACCTGTGTGTAGTTGTTGTAATATAAGTACCTGTGTGTAGTTGTTGTAGTATAAGTACCTGTGTGTAGTTGTTGTAGTATAAGTACCTGTGTGTAGTTGTTGTAGTATAAGTACCTGTGTGTAGTTGTTGTAGCAGTAGTCGGCCACGTTCAGCAGGTTGTCGTAGTTTTCCAGCAGAGCCTTTCTGGCGTTCGGGGCTTCCTCCAGAATCTTCATCACTTCCTCTTCCAGCTTCTGCTCCTTCATCTTCATCACTTCCTCTTCCAGCTTCTGCTCCTTCATCTTCATCACTTCCTCTTCCAGCTTCTGCTCCTTCATCGCTGCTTCAGAGACAATACTTCACTTTCTACTCTTTAAGTACTTCCTACAGAGTATTTCTAAAGGGTTCGCACACACACACACACACACACACAGACAGACACACATAGACACACACAAACAGACACATAGACACACACACATAGAAACACACATAGACACACTCACATAGACACACACACATAGACACACACAGACAGACACATAGAAACATACACACAGAAACACACATAGACACACACACACACACACAGAAACACACATAGACACACTCACACACACACATAGACACACACACATAGACACACACACACACACAGAAACACACATAGACACACTCACACACACACATAGACACACACACATAGACACACACACACACATAGAAACACACATAGACACACACACACACACATAGAAACACACATAGACACACACACACACACATAGACACACACAGACAGACACATAGACACATACACACAGAAACACACATAGACACACTCACACACACACAAACACACACACACATAGACACACACAGACACATCGACACATACACACAGAAACACACATAGACACACACACACACACACAAACACACACACACATAGACACACACAGACACATCGACACATACACACAGAAACACACATAGACACACTCACACATTTCCATTATCCGTTACTTTCTACGTGTACTTTTTACTGCACTACATGTATCTGACAGCTTTAAATACTTCACAGATTTCATAGTTAAAACAGTAACATGCTTCTTCTTGATATTTCTATGATAATAAAAGAACTCAGACTACTTGTACTCTGATTGCATAAGTCCATTTGTCGTATAATACTTGTGTGTTTTTACAGAAAGAGGAACATTAATCCAGAACTGAACAATGACCAGTTTGAATACTTTTACTGGAGTAATCTCAATACTTGTTCCAGCAGTAGAAGTACTGCAGAGAGCTGCTGACAGACCGGAAACATTCAGCATCCATACTATATATATATATATATATATATATATATATATATATATATATATATATATATATATATATATATATATATATATATATATATATATATATTAGGGTTTATACATTCTCCTTTTAAATTAAATTTAAAAACTCACCGGAAAGAAGAAAATAATCCGCAGGAGAAGTTCACGTGTGAACAAGTGCAGCCTCTGATGCTGTCTGTCTGTCTGCCTGTCTCTCCGTCTGATGGTTTCTGTCTTTCTGTTTCAAACATCAACCTGCAGCTCAGCAGCCAAAGATCCTCTCTGCTGCTGAAGACAACTCACTCCTCAGAAATACGGAAACCGTCCCAGGCTGTAATGTAACCCTACAGGACTAATGTTCAGCAGCACTTAGAGTCCACTACAAGTTCTGTTGTTGCTGCTGACAGACTCAGATTATTATTCTAAGTGTCTGACAACATTATGGGATGGATCCCTACAGAGATAGACCTTTTAGTTAAAGAGTAAGATCCTTTTAGTCTAACAGGAAATCACCATCACCAAACTCACCAGACTCCATGTAAATAATCAGGACTTTTATCATCGTAAAACACACTTCATTCAAAGAGGACAGAAACTAAATAAAACTATCAAAAGTCGTCTTGGTTCATCTTTCCACTGTTCCAACAATCACCTCTCTGGTTAGGTTGAAATAAACCCTTAATTCACCCATACATGTGGAGATATGCTGGCTCTACACACGCTAAAAGTCCTGATTATTTACATGGAGTCTGGTGGAAATATGCTGGCTTTATACACGCTAAAAGTCCTGATTATTTACATGGAGTCTGGTGGGTTTGGTGATGGGGATTTTGGGGCTGTTTCATGTTAAACTAAAAAGATTTCAGTTCAGAGTGAGACCTCTTCCCTGTTTCCTCCTCTCTGTGTGAGCGTGCTCAGTTCAAACCACGTCCTGTTTCACACCAGATAATAAACTTTATTAAAAGCTGCAGTCAGTTAGAGATATTAATAACTTTGAGCTGCAACTCCTTCCTTCCTTTCTTCCCTTCTTTCCTTCCTTCCCTTTTTTCACCCTTCTTTATTTATTCTTCCTTTACTTTCCTTCTATCCTGCCTTTCCTTCCCTCTTCTTTCCACCCTTGCCTGCTTTCTTTCATCCTTCTTTCTTTCTTCCATATGAGAATAATCAGTAGTTGCTTGCAGCCCTAAACACAAGACTAACTAAGTGAACTACTGGCCGGGCAGCGTACACCAGAGTCCATTCAATAAAGACAGGATTTAAGAGTCAACAAATCTACAGTAAAGTAGTATCTGTGTGTCTGCAGCGCCCTCTGCTGCTCTCACTGAGACACCACAAACACTCATCTATCAGTCCAAGAAAGAAGGGAGGACGTAGGGAAGAAAAGCACATGCTCCAGTTTAAAACTCTGACACAGGTTTACAGTCAAAGCTAGGAAAATATCACAGAAATCAAATGCAAAAGGGTTTAATATACAGATATGTAGATATAATATACACTGCATCCAAACGTTAAGGAAACTTACAAAAACACACTGAACATATCAGGAGATTCTCGGGTTTACATCCTAGCACAACAGTTTTCACTGATGTTATTGTTTATGGAATTCATGGACATCACTTGTTGCCCAGGGCGA
Source organism: Perca schrenkii (assembly GCA_025617405.1). Classification (NCBI taxonomy): domain Eukaryota; kingdom Metazoa; phylum Chordata; class Actinopteri; order Perciformes; family Percidae; genus Perca; species Perca schrenkii. Next base: position 92,158 of record JABUOV010000081.1, read on the forward strand.
CCGGGTTAGACATCACTTGTTGCCCAGGGCGACAGGTCAGACATCACTTGTTGCCTGGGGCAACCGGGTTCCAGGGCTGTTTCCGTGGAGCTCCTTCTTTATCTTTCTTCTCCAGAGGCTTCAGGTGGCATGACAACACCAGGTCTCTACACACACACACACACACACACACACACACACACACACACACACACACACACACACACACACACACACACATACACATACACACACACACACACACACATATACACACACACACACACACACACATACACATACACACACACACACACACACACATACACATACACATACACACACACACACATATATACACACACACAAACACACACACAAACACATATGCACACACACACACACACACACACACACACACACACACAGACACACACACACACACACACACAAACACACACACAAACACACACATACACACAGACACACACACACACACAGACAGACACACATACAGACACACACACACACACAGAAACACACAGAGAAAAAGATTTATTGCCAGGTAAGTAGCACATACTAAACTGGCTGTAGGACTCTCTGTGTTACCTGAACTGGCTGCAGGACTCTATGTGGTACATAGATATAGAACTGTTCTATATCTATGATAATAATAATAATAATAATAATAATAATAAATTGAATTTATATAGCGCTTTTCATGGACTCAAGTCGCTTTACAGGGCAGGGTAGATTATAAAAACATAACAAAACAAAACAAACAAAACAAAACAAGTAGAACAAAACAAGATTCAGATGAAAAAGGGAGGGGGGCAGGGGGGCTATGGGTAGGCTGAGGTGAAGAGATGGGTCTTGAGGCGGGACTGGAAGATGGTGAGGGACTCAGAGCTGCGGATCTCTTGGGGGAGGGAGTTCCAGAGCCTGGGAGCTGCTCTAGAGAAGGCTCTGTCCCCAAAACTGCGGAGTTTGGACTTTTGGATGGAGAGGAGACCGGCTGAGGTGGATCTGAGGGACCGTGAGGGTTGGTAGGGGGAGAGGAGGTCAGTGAGGTATGAGGGGGCCAAATGGTGGAGGGCTTTGTAGGTGAGGACTAGGATTTTGTAGGTGATCTGGTGGGAAATAGGAAGCCAGTGGAGTTGTTTTAGGACAGGAGTGATGTGGTGCCAGGATTTGGAGCGGGTAATGAGGCGGGCAGTTCTGGACCAGTTGGAGTCGGTTCATGTTGGTAGAGCTGATGCCAAGGAGAAGTGAGTTGCAGTAGTCCAGTCGGGAGGAGATGAAAGCGTGAATGAGTCTTTCAGCAGCGGGGGGTGTGAGAGAGGGTCTGATTTTGGTGATGTTGCGGAGGTGAAAGAAGGAGGTTTTAATGACTTGACGGATGTGAGGCTCAAGGGAGAGGGTGGAATCAAAGATAACGCCAAGGTTGCGGGCCTGGGGAGATGGGGAGACAATGGTGCTGTCGATGGTGAGAGTGGGGTTATTGGTTTTGCTGAGTGTGGATTTGGAGCCAATCAGAAGGAATTCTGTTTTGTCGCTGTTGAGTTTGAGGAAGTTGTGTTGCATCCAGGTTTTAATAGCTGACAGACAGGAGTTGATGTGGGAGAGGGGAGGATTGTGGGGGGATTTGGTGCTGAGGTAGATCTGGGTGTCATCAGCATAGCAGTGAAAGTCCAGGTAGAAGTGGCGGAGTATCTGACCAAGAGGGAGGATGTAGATGATGAAGAGGAGGGGGCCAAGTACGGAGCCTTGGGGAACACCTTGAGTGACTGTGGCTGTGGCAGAGGTGTGGTTATGGAGAGAGATGAAGTGGGATCTGTTGGATAGGTAGGAGTGGAGCCAGCTGAGTGCAGTACCTTCGATACCGAGGTCTTTGAGTCTGGTGAGCAGGATATTATGGCTCACAGTATTGAAGGCTGCACTCAGGTCGAGGAGGATGAGGATGTTGAGGGAACCGGTGTCAGCAGAGGTGAGGAGGTCGTTGAGGACTTTGAGGAGAGCCGTTTCTGTGCTGTGTAGTGGGCGAAAACCAGATTGGAGAGGTTTGAATAGGTTATTGGCATGAAGATGGGTTTGTAGTTGTGAGGCGACTATGCGTTCCAGGGTTTTAGACAGAAAGGGGAGGTTGGATATTGGGCGGTAGTTGTTGAGAGAGGAGGGATGCAGACCAGGTTTTTTAAGGATTGGGGTGACAGCAGCAGTTTTGAAAGCAGAGGGGACAGTTCCAAGGGACAGTGAGGAGTTGAAGAGGTTAGTGAGGTAGGGGCATAGGACCGGGAGGCAGGACTTCAGGAGTGGAGTAGGGAGGGGGTCAAGGGAGCAGGTAGTGGGTTTGGAAGAGCTGAAGAGTTTGGAGATTTCAGGAGGAGTGACTGGGTCAAACTGGGAGAGGAAGAAGTGTGGAGGAGGGGTCGGGAGGTCTGGAGGGATGGGGAGAGGAGGGTCCAAGGTAGGTGCTGGAGTAGATCCTGGGAGGTCAGATACAGGGGATAGAGATTTGTAAATGAGATTGATTTTGTCAGTGAAAAAGTGGAGGAATGAGCTGCAGAGATCCAGAGTAGAGGTAAGGAGGCTGTTGGTCCGAGGCTTGATGAGGTTGTTCATTGTGGAGAAGAGGGTTCTGGGGTTTTGGCAGGGGTCGGTGAGGATGGTGGAGAGGTAGGCAGATTTGGCAGCAATGAGGGTATCTTTGTAGGCGGTGAGATGGGATTTATAGGCTTCATGATGGACTGTGAGGGATGATTTCTTTGTCAGACGTTCAAGTTGGCGGCCAGTTTGTTTCATTTTCTGGAGTGCAGGTGTGTACCAGGGTGAAGAGGTGTTAAAAGTGACGGTTTTTGTTTTGAGGGGGGCCAGGGTGTTGAGGGAGGTAGACAAGGTGGAGTTGAGGTGGTCTGTGAGGTCATCAGGTGAGGTGAGGGTTGAGTCCAGGTGGAGAGTGGTGGAGAGCAGGTCAGAGAGATGGTGGGGATTGATAGATTTGAGGTTGCGAAAAGGTGATTTCTCTGAGGAGGCGGGGGCGTGGGGTTGGAGAAGGAATGGTGAACTGTATCAGTTTGTGATCAGAGAGGGGAAAGAGGCATGGATGGAGGTTGAGCACTGGTTGGTTGGTGGAGCAGACCAGGTCGAGGATGTGTCCGTTTTCATGGGTGGGGAATGTGACATGTTGGGTGAGAGAGAAGTTATCCAGTAAAATGTTGAATTCTGATGAGAGCTTGCAGGTGGGGGAGTCCATGTGGATGTTTAAGTCACCGAGTAGCAGCAGACGTGGAGAGAGAGATGAGGCTAGTGTGAGGAGTTCAGTAAAATCAGAGAGGAAGGAGGGATTTGGTTTAGGTGGCCGGTAAATGAGGATGACTGTCATGGAGGAAAGCGCTTTGAAGGCGAGATATTCAAATGATGATACTGAGGGGAAGGTGAGTTCTGTGATCCGGAAGTTCTGATTGAAAATCACCGCGAGGCCACCTCCACGGCGCGAGGGGCGGGGTTTGCCGATGTAGTTGCAGCCAGGGGGGGATACTTGGTTGAGGGAGCAGAAGTCGTTGGGTTGTTGCCAGGTTTCGGTGAGCAGAAGGAAGTCCAGAGTGTTGTCGAGGATTAGTTCATGGAGGGCAGGAGCTTTATTGTTGAGCCATCGGGTGTTGAGGAGGGCAAAGTTGGCATGGTGAGAGGGTGGTGGGATGGGGGCAGGCTGGAAAGATCTGAGGTTGTCCCGATTAGCAGTGCGTGTGGTCGGTGGGGTGTGGGGGTATTGCAGTTGAGTGGGGACAGTGAGCCGATTAGAAAAAGGATTGGAGAGCATGATTAAGTGTATGTGAAGTGGGGAAAGCACTGTAGTCCAGTCCGGGTTTTCTGTGTAGCGTGACGGTCCGTTCAGCCCTATGTGAACCAGTGGGTGAAGCATTCTGATGACGTGGGACAGGTGCGACAGAGCGTGCAGGTGACCAGATGGATGGAATGGATTGTCCGTGGTGGAAGAAAACAAACTTGCGGCGAGAGCTTCTGTGGATGTAACGGGGTCGACGTAGAAGTCCGAGCTGTTTGATGACTGGGATGCAGGATGGAATGGAGTAGTTGACGAGTTGGACCAGTTGCAGAGTTGAATATTTGATCATGATGCTGAGCAGAGGGACTGACAGCTCCGTGATAGCGGTTAGCCGTGGGCTAGGAGCACAGAGGTGGATGAATGAGGTGAGTGCCAGAATGATCCACGGCATGACAGGAGGAGAGGAATGTCTACTCTTGGTCGCGGCTCGCATCTGGTGGAGGTTGTCAGCTGGTGGAGGAGGTCAACAATCGGGTTAGCTGCTGTAGCAGCTAGGATTAGCCGCCACGCGTTTGGTGAACGGAGGCAGCCAGCTAGCGGCTAACCGACGAGGCAAGAGTCCGGTCAAGGAGCTCAGGCGGCGTCGGGAACCAGCTGAGAGACTGTCCAGAGGTACAGAGGCTGTCCAGAGGTAGGGGGTTCAGCGAACACAAACAAACAGAAGAGAATAGCAGACGGAGAAGCGGCGAATAACCAGCGCCAGTGTACTCTCACGTTGGCTCAATGGTTGTCATGATGTGGTACCTGAACTGGCTGTAGGACTCTCTGTGGTCCCTGAACTGGCTGTAAGACTCTCTGTGGTACCTGAACTGGTTGTAGGACTCTCTGTGGTACCTGAACTGGTTGTAGGACTCTCTGTGGTACCTGAAATGGCTGTAAGACTCTCTGTGGTACCTGAACTGGCTGTAGGACTCTCTGTGGTACCTGACCTGGCTGTTTGTGACTCTCTGTGGTAACTGAACTGGCTCCAGGATTCTCTGTGGTACCTGAACTGGCTGGTTGTGACTCTATGTGGTACCTGAACTGGCTGTAGGATTCTCTGTGGTACCTGAACTGGTTGTAGGACTCTCTGTGGTACCTGAACTGGCTGTAGGACTATCTGTGGTACCTGAACTGGCTGTTTGTGACTCTCTGTGATACCTGAACTGGCTGTAGGACTCTCTGTGGTACCTGAACTGGTTGTAGGACTCTCTGTGGTACCTGAACTGGTTGTAGGACTCTCTGTGGTACCTGAACTGGTTGTAGGACTCTCTGTGGTACCTGAACTGGCTGTAGGACTCTCTGTGGTACCTGAACTGGCTGTTTGTGACTCTCTGTGATACCTGAACTGGCTCCAGGATTCTCTGTGGTACCTGAACTGGCTGTTTGTGACTCTATGTGGTACCTGAACTGGCTGTAGGACACTCTGTGGTACTTGAACTGGTTGTAGGACTCGTTGTGGTACCTGAACTGGCTGTAGGACTCTCTGTGGTACCTGAACTGGTTGTAGGACTCTCTGTGGTACCTGAACTGGTTGTAGGACTCTCTGTGGTACCTGATCTGGTTGTAGGACTCTCTGTGGTACCTGAACTGGTTGTAGAACTCTCTGTGGTCCCTGAACTGACTGTAGGACTCTCTGTGGTACCTGAACTGGTTGTAGGACTCTCTGTGGTACCTGAACTGGTTGTAGGACTCTCTGTGGTACCTGAACTGGCTGTAGGACTCTCTGTGGTACCTGAACTGGCTGTAGGACTCTCTGTGGTACCTGAACTGGCTGTAGGACTCTCTGTGGTACCTGAACTGGTTGTAGGACTCTCTGTGGTACCTGAACTGGCTGTAGGACTCTCTGTGGTACCTGAACTGGCTGTAGGACTCTCTGTGGTACCTGAACTGGCTGTAGGACTCTCTGTGGTACCTGAACTGGCTGTAGGACTCTCTGTGGTACTTGAACTGGTTGTAGGACTCTCTGTGGTACCTGAACTGGTTGTAGGACTCTCAGTGGTACCTGAACTGGCTGAAGTACTCTCTGTGGTACCTGAACTGGTTGTAGGACTCTCTGTGGTACCTGAACTGTTTGTAGGACTCTCTGTGGTACCTGAACTGGCTGTAGGACTCTCTGTGGTACCTGAACTGGCTGTAGGACTCTCTGTGGTACCTGAAGTGGTTGTAGGACGCTCTGTGGTACCTGAACTGGCTGTAGGACTCTCTGTGGTACCTGAACTGGTTGAAGGACTCTTTCTGGTACCTGAACTGCCTGTAGAACTCTCTGTGGTACCTGAACTGGCTGTAGGACTCTCTGTGGTACCTGAACTGGCTGTAGAACTCTCTGTGGTACCTGAACTGGTTGTAAGACTCTCTGTGGTACCTGAACTGGCTGTAGGACTCTCTGTGGTACCTGAACTGGCTGTCGGACTCTCTGTGGTACCTGAACTGGCTGTAGGACTCTCTGTGGTACCTGAACTGGCTGTAGGACTCTCTGTGGTACCTGAACTGGCTGTAGGACTCTCTGTGGTACCTGAACTGGTTGTAGGACTCACTATGGTACCTGAACTGGCTGTAGGACTCTCTGTGGTACCTGAACTGGCTGTAGGACTCTCTGTGATACTACACTGGTTGTAGGACTCTCTGTGGTACCTGAACTGGCTGTAGGACTCTCTGTGGTACCTGAACTGGTTGTAGGAATCTTTGTGGTACCTGAACTGGCGGTAGAACTCTCTGTGGTACCTGAACTGGCTGTAGGACTCTCTGTGGTACCTGAACTGGCTGTAGAACTCTCTGTGGTACCTGAACTGGCTGTAGGACTCTCTGTGGTACCTGAACTGGCTGTAGGAGTCTCTGTGGTACCTGAACTGGTTGTAGGACTCTCTGTGGTATCTGAACTGGTTGTAGGACTCTCTGTGGTACCTGAACTGGCTGTAGGACTCTCTGTGGTACCTGAACTGGTTGTAGGACTCTCTGTGGTACCTGAACTGGTTGTAGGACTCTCTGTGGTACATTAACTGGTTGTAAGACTCTCTGTGGTACCTCAACTGGTTGTAGGACTCTCTGTGGTACCTGAACTGGCTGTAGGACTCTCTGTGGTACCTGAACTGGCTGTTTGTGCCTCTCTGTGGTACTTGAACTAGCTCCTGGATTCTCTGTGGTACCTGAACTGGCTGTATGTGACTCTATGTGGTACCTGAACTGGCTGTTGGACTCTCTGTGGTACCTGAACTGGCTGTAGGACTCTCTGTGGTACCTGAACTGGCTGTAGAACTCTCTGTGTTACCTGAACTGGCTGTAGGACTCTCTGTGGTACCTGAACTGGCTGTAGGAGTCTCTGTGGTACCTGAACTGGATGTAGGACTCTCTGTGGTACCCTAACTGGTTGTAGGACTCTCTGTGGTACCTGAACTGGCTGTAGGACTCTCTGTGGTACCTGAACTGGTTGTAGGACTCTCTGTGGTACCTGAACTGGTTGTAAGACTCTCTGTGGTACCTGAACTGGTTGTAGGACTCTCTGTGGTACCTGAACTGGCTGTAGGACTCTCTGTGGTACCTGAACTGGCTGTTTGTGACTCTCTGTGGTACTTGAACTACGTCCTGGATTCTCTGTGGTACCTGAACTGGCGGTATGTGACTCTATGTGGTACCTGAACTGGCTGTAGGACTCTCTGTGGTACCTGAACTGGCTGTAGGACTCTCTGTGGTACCTGAACTGGCTGTAGGACTCTCTGTGGTACCTGAACTGGTTATAGGACTCTCTGTGGTACCTGAACTGGCTGTTTGTGACTCTCTGTGGTACCTGAACTGGCTCCAGGATGCTCTGTGGAACCTGAACTGGCTGTTTGTGACCCTATGTGGTAACTGAACTGGTTGTAGGACTCTCTGTGGTACCTGAACTGGCTGTAGGACTCTCTGTGGTACCTGAACTGGCTGTAGGACTCTCTGTGGTACCTGAACTGGTTGTAGGACTCACTATGGTACCTGAACTGGCTGTAGGACTCTCTGTGGTACCTGAACTGGCTGTAGGACTCTCTGTGATACTACACTGGTTGTAGGACTCTCTGTGGTACCTGAACTGGCTGTAGGACTCTCTGTGGTACCTGAACTGGTTGTAGGACTCTTTGTGGTACCTGAACTGGCGGTAGAACTCTCTGTGGTACCTGAACTGGCTGTAGGACTCTCTGTGGTACCTGAACTGGCTGTAGAACTCTCTGTGGTACCTGAACTGGCTGTAGGACTCTCTGTGGTACCTGAACTGGCTGTAGGAGTCTCTGTGGTACCTGAACTGGTTGTAGGACTCTCTGTGGTATCTGAACTGGTTGTAGGACTCTCTGTGGTACCTGAACTGGCTGTAGGACTCTCTGTGGTACCTGAACTGGTTGTAGGACTCTCTGTGGTACCTGAACTGGTTGTAGGACTCTCTGTGGTACCTTAACTGGTTGTAAGACTCTCTGTGGTACCTTAACTGGTTGTAGGACTCTCTGTGGTACCTGAACTGGCTGTAGGACTCTCTGTGGTACCTGAACTGGCTGTTTGTGCCTCTCTGTGGTACTTGAACTAGCTCCTGGATTCTCTGTGGTACCTGAACTGGCTGTATGTGACTCTCTGTGGTACCTGAACTGGCTGTTGGACTCTCTGTGGTACCTGAACTGGCTGTAGGACTCTCTGTGGTACCTGAAATGGCTGTAGAACTCTCTGTGTTACCTGAACTGGCTGTAGGACTCTCTGTGGTACCTGAACTGGCTGTAGGAGTCTCTGTGGTACCTGAACTGGATGTAGGACTCTCTGTGGTACCCTAACTGGTTGTAGGACTCTCTGTGGTACCTGAACTGGCTGTAGGACTCTCTGTGGTACCTGAACTGGTTGTAGGACTCTCTGTGGTACCTGAACTGGTTGTAAGACTCTCTGTGGTACCTGAACTGGTTGTAGGACTCTCTGTGGTACCTGAACTGGCTGTAGGACTCTCTGTGGTACCTGAACTGGCTGTTTGTGACTCTCTGTGGTACTTGAACTACGTCCTGGATTCTCTGTGGTACCTGAACTGGCGGTATGTGACTCTATGTGGTACCTGAACTGGCTGTAGGACTCTCTGTGGTACCTGAACTGGCTGTAGGACTCTCTGTGGTACCTGAACTGGCTGTAGGACTCTCTGTGGTACCTGAACTGGTTATAGGACTCTCTGTGGTACCTGAACTGGCTGTTTGTGACTCTCTGTGGTACCTGAACTGGCTCCAGGATGCTCTGTGGAACCTGAACTGGCTGTTTGTGACCCTATGTGGTAACTGAACTGGTTGTAGGACTCTCTGTGGTACCTGAACTGGTTGTAGGACTCTCTGTGGTACCTGAACTGGCTGTATGTGACTCTATGTGGTACCTGAACTGGCTGTAGGACTCTCTGTGGTACCTGAACTGGCTGTAGGACTCTCTGTGGTACCTGAACTGGCTGTAGGACTCTCTGTGGTACCTGAACTGGTTATAGGACTCTCTGTGGTACCTGAACTGGCTGTTTGTGACTCTCTGTGGTACCTGAACTGGCTCCAGGATGCTCTGTGGAACCTGAACTGGCTGTTTGTGACCCTATGTGGTAACTGAACTGGTTGTAGGACTCTCTGTGGTACCTGAACTGGTTGTCGGACTTTCTGTGGTACCTGAACTGGTTGTAAGACTATCTGTGGTACCTGAACTGGTTGTAGGACTCTCTGTGGTACCTGAACTGGCTGTAGGACTCTCTGTGGTACCTGCACTGGTTGTAGGACTCTCTGTGGTACCTGAACTGGCTGTTTGTGACTCTCTGTGGTACCTGAACTGGTTGTAGGACTCTCTGTGGTACCTGAACTGGCTGTTTGTGACTCTATGTCGTACTTGAACTGGCTTTAGGACTCTCTGTGGTACCTGAACTGGTTGTAGGACTCGTTTTGGTACCTGAACTGGCTGTAGGACTCTCTGTGGTACCTGAACTGGTTGTAGGACGCTCTGTGGTACCTGAATTGGTTGTAGGACTCTCTGTGGTACCTGATCTGGTTGTAGGACTCTCTGTGGTACCTGAACTGGTTGTAGGACTCTCTGTGGTACCTGAACTGGTTGTAAGACTCTCTGTGGTACCTGAACTGGTTGTAGGACTCTCTGTGGTACCTAAACTGGCTGTAGGACTCTCTGTGGTACCTGAACTGGCTGTAGGACTCTCTGTGGTACCTTCACAGGTTGTAGGACTCTCTGTGGTACCTGAACTGGCTGTAGGACTCTCTGTGGTACCTGAACTGGTTGTAGGACTCTTTGTGGTACCTGAACGGGCTGTAGAACTCTCTGTGGTACCTGAACTGGCTGTAGGACTCTCTGTGGTACCTGAACTGGCTGTAGAACTCTTTTTGGTACCTGAACTGGCTGTAGGACTCTCTGTGGTACCTGAACTGGCTGTAAGACTCTCTGTGGTACCTGAACTGGTTGTAGGACTCTCTGTGGTACCTGAACTGGTTGTAGGACTCTCTGTGGTACCTGAACTGGCTGAAGTACTCTCTGTGGTACCTGAACTGGTTGTAGGACTCTCTGTGGTACCTGAACTGGTTGTAGGACTCTTTGTGGTACCTGAACGGGCTGAACTGGCTGTAGGACTCTCTGTGGTACCTGAACTGGCTGTAGGACTCTCTGTGGTACCTGAACTGGTTGTAGGACTCTCTGTGGTACCTGAACTGGTTGTAGGACTCTCTGTGGTACCTGAACTGGCTGTAGTACTCTCTGTGGTACCTGAACTGGTTGTAGGACTCTCTGTGGTACCTGAACTGGTTGTAAGACTCTCTGTGGTACCTGAACTGGTTGTAGGACTCTCTGTGGTACCTGAACTGGCTGTAGGGCTCTCTGTGGTACCTGAACTGGTTGAAGGACTCTTTCTGGTACCTGAACTGCCTGTAGAACTCTCTGTGGTACCTGAACTGGCTGTAGGACTCTCTGTGGTACCTGAACTGGCTGTAGGACTCTCTGTGGTACCTGAACTGGCTGTAGGACTCTCTGTGGTGCCTCAACTTGCTGTAGGACTCTCTGTGGTACCTGAACTGGTTGTAGGACTCTCTGTGGTACCTGAACTGGTTGTAGGACTCTCTGTGGTACCTGAACTGGTTGTAGGACTCTCTGTGGTACCTGAACTGGCTGTAGGACTCTCTGTGGTACCTGAACTGGCTGTAGGACTCTCTGTGGTACCTGAACTGGCTGTAGGACTCTCTGTGGTACCTGAACTGGCTGTAGGACTCTCTGTGGTACCTGAACTGGTTGTAGGACTCACTATGGTACCTGAACTGGCTGTAGGACTCTCTGTGGTACCTGAACTGGCTGTAAGACTCTCTGTGATACTGCACTGGTTGTAGGACTCTCTGTGGTACCTGAACTGGCTGTAGGACTCTCTGTGGTACCTGAACTGGTTGTAGGACTCTTTGTGGTACCTGAACTGGCTGTAGAACTCTCTGTGGTACCTGACCTGGCTGTAAGACTCTCTGTGGTACCTGAACTGGCTGTAGAACTCTCTGTGGTACCTGAACTGGCTGTAGGACTCTCTGTGGTACCTGAACTGGCTGTAGGAGTCTCTGTGGTACCTGAACTGGTTGTAGGACTCTCTGTGGTATCTGAACTGGTTGTAGGACTCTCTGTGGTACCTGAACTGGCTGTAGGACTCTCTGTGGTACCTGAACTGGTTGTAGGACTCTCTGTGGTACCTGAACTGGTTGTAGGACTCTCTGTGGTACCTTAACTGGTTGTAGGACTCTCTGTGGTACCTTAACTGGTTGTAGGAATCTCTGTGGTACCTGAACTGGCTGTAGGACTCTCTGTGGTACCTGAACTGGCTGTTTGTGACTCTCTGTGGTACTTGAAGTAGCTCCTGGATTCTCTGTGGTACCTGAACTGGCTGTATGTGACTCTATGTGGTACCTGAACTGGCTGTAGGACTCTCTGTGGTACCTGAACTGGCTGTAGGACTCTCTGTGGTACCTGAACTGGCTGTAGAACTCTCTGTGGTACCTGAACTGGCTGTAGGACTCTCTGTGGTACCTGAACTGGCTGTAGGAGTCTCTGTGGTACCTGAACTGGATGTAAGACTCTCTGTGGTACCCTAACTGGTTGTAGGACTCTCTGTGGTACCCGAACTGGCTGTAGGACTCTCTGTGGTACCTGAACTGGTTGTAGGACTCTCTGTGGTACCTGAACTGGTTGTAGGACTCTCTGTGGTACCTGAACTGGTTGTAGGACTCTCTGTGGTACCTGAACTGGCTGTAGGACTCTCTGTGGTACCTGAACTGGCTGTTTGTGACTCTCTGTGGTACTTGAACTACCTCCTGGATTCTCTGTGGTACCTGAACTGGCTGTATGTGACTCTATGTGGTACCTGAACTGGCTGTAGGACTCTCTGTGGTACCTGAACTGGCTGTAGGACTCTCTGTGGTACCTGAACTGGCTCATGGATGCTCTGTGGAACCTGAACTGGCTGTTTGTGACCCTATGTGGTAACTGAACTGGTTGTAGGACTCTCTGTGGTACCTGAACTGGTTGTAGGACTCTCTGTGGTACCTGAACTGGTTGTAAGACTCTCTGTGGTACCTGAACTGGTTGTAGGACTCTCTGTGGTACCTGAACTGGCTGTAGGACTCTCTGTGGTACCTGAACTGGCTGTAAGACTCTCTGTGGTACCTGCACTGGTTGTAGGACTCTCTGTGGTACCTGAACTGGCTGATTGTGACTCTATGTGGTACCTGAACTGGCTGTAGGACTCTCTGTGGTACCTGAACTGGCTGTAGGACTCTCTGTGGTACCTGAACTGGTTGTAGGACTCTCTGTGGTACCTGAACTGGTTGTAGGACTCTCTGTGGTACCTGAACTGGCTGTTTGTGACTCTATGTGGTACCTGAACTGGCTTTAGGACTCTCTGTGGTACCTGAACTGGTTGTAGGACTCGTTTTGGTACCTGAACTGGCTGTAGGACTCTCTGTGGTACCTGAACTGGTTGTAGGACTCTCTGTGGTACCTGAATTGGTTGTAGGACTCTCTGTGGTACCTGAACTGGTTGTAGGACTCTCTGTGGTACCTGAACTGGTTGTGGGACTCTCTGTGTTACCTGAACTGGTTGTAGGACTCTCTGCGGTACCTGAACTGGCTGTAGGACTCTCTGTGGTACCTGCACAGGTTGTAGAACTCTCTGCGGTACCTGAACTGGCTGTAGGACTCTCTGTGGTACCTGCACAGGTTGTAGGACTCTCTGTGGTACCTGAACTGGCTGTAGGACTCTCTTTGGTACCTGAACTGGTTGTAGGACTCTTTGTGGTACCTGAACGGGCTGTAGAACTCTCTGTGGTACCTGAACTGGCTGTAGGACTCTCTGTGGTACTTGAACTGGCTGTAGAACTCTTTTTGGTACCTGAACTGGCTGTAGGACTCTCTGTGGTACCTGAACTGGCTGTAGGACTCTCTGTGGTACCTGAACTGGTTGTAGGACTCTCTGTGGTACCTGAACTGGTTGTAGGACTCTCTGTGGTACCTGAACTGGCTGTAGTACTCTCTGTGGTACCTGAACTGGTTGTGAGACTCTCTGTGGTACCTGAACTGGTTGTAGGACTCTCTGTGGTACCTGAACTGGTTGTAGGACTCTTTGTGGTACCTGAACGGGCTGAACTGGCTGTAGGACTCTCTGTGGTACCTGAACTGGCTGTAGGACTCTCTGTGGTACCTGAAATGGTTGTAGGACTCTCTGTGGTACCTGAACTGGTTGTAGGACTCTCTGTGGTACCCTAACTGGTTGTATGACTCTCTGTGGTACCTGAACTGGCTGTAAGACTCTCTGTGGTACCTGAACTGGCTGTAGAACTCTCTGTGGTACCTGAACTGGCTGTAGGACTCTCTGTGGTACCTGAACTGGCTGTAGGAGTCTCTGTGGTACCTGAACTGGATGTAAGACTCTCTGTGGTACCCTAACTGGTTGTAGGACTCTCTGTGGTACCTGAACTGGCTGTAGGACTCTCTGTGGTACCTGAACTGGTTGTAGGACTCTCTGTGGTACCTGAACTGGTTGTAGGACTCTCTGTGGTACCTGAACTGGTTGTAGGACTCTCTGTGGTACCTGAACTGGCTGTAGGACTCTCTGTGGTACCTGAACTGGCTGTTTGTGACTCTCTGTGGTACTTGAACTACCTCCTGGATTCTCTGTGGTACCTGAACTGGCTGTATGTGACTCTATGTGGTACCTGAACTGAATGTAGGACTCTCTGTGGAACCTGAACTGGCTGTAGGACTCTCTGTGGTACCTGAACTGGCTCCAGGATGCTCTGTGGAACCTGAACTGGCTGTTTGTGACCCTATGTGGTAACTGAACTGGTTGTAGGACTCTCTGTGGTACCTGAACTGGTTGTAGGACTCTCTGTGGTACCTGAACTGGTTGTAAGACTCTCTGTGGTACCTGAACTGGTTGTAGGACTCTCTGTGGTACCTGAACTGGCTGTAGGACTCTCTGTGGTACCTGAACTGGCTGTAGGACTCTCTGTGGTGCCTGCACTGGTTGTAGGACTCTCTGTGGTACCTGAACTGGCTGTTTGTGACTCTATGTGGTACCTGAACTGGCTGTAGGACTCTCTGTGGTACCTGAACTGGCTGTAGGACTCTCTGTGGTACCTGAACTGGTTGTAGGACTCTCTGTGGTACTTGAACTGGTTGTAGGACTCACTGTGGTACCTGAACTGGCTGTTTGTGACTCTATGTGGTACCTGAACTGGCTTTAGGACTCTCTGTGGTACCTGAACTGGTTGTAGGACTCGTTTTGGTACCTGAACTGGCTGTAGGACTCTCTGTGGTACCTGAACTGGTTGTAGGACTCTCTGTGGTACCTGAATTGGTTGCAGGACTCTCTGTGGTACCTGAACTGGTTGTAGGACTCTCTGTGGTACCTGAACTGGTTGTGGGACTCTCTGTGGTACCTGAACTGGTTGTAGGACTCTCTGCGGTACCTGAACTGGCTGTAGGACTCTCTGTGGTACCTGCACAGGTTGTAGGACTCTCTGCGGTACCTGAACTGGCTGTAGGACTCTCTGTGGTACCTGCACAGGTTGTAGGACTCTCTGTGGTACCTGAACTGGTTGTAGGACTCTCTTTGGTACCTGAACTGGTTGTAGGACTCTTTGTGGTACCTGAACGGGCTGTAGAACTCTCTGTGGTACCTGAACTGGCTGTAGGACTCTCTGTGGTACCTGAACTGGCTGTAGAACTCTTTTTGGTACCTGAACTGGCTGTAGGACTCTCTGTGGTACCTGAACTGGCTGTAGGACTCTCTGTGGTACCTGAACTGGTTGTAGGACTCTCTGTGGTACCTGAACTGGTTGTAGGACTCTCTGTGGTACCTGAACTGGCTGTAGTACTCTCTGTGGTACCTGAACTGGTTGTGAGACTCTCTGTGGTACCTGAACTGGTTGTAGGACTCTCTGTGGTACCTGAACTGGTTGTAGGACTCTTTGTGGTACCTGAACGGGCTGAACTGGCTGTAGGACTCTCTGTGGTACCTGAACTGGCTGTAGGACTCTCTGTGATACCTGAACTGGTTGTAGGACTCTCTGTGGTACCTGAACTGGTTGTAGGACTCTCTGTGGTAACTGAACTGGCTGTAGTACTCTCTGTGGTACTTGAACTGGTTGTAGGACTCTCTGTGGTACCTGAACTGGTTGTAAGACTCTCTGTGGTACCTGAACTGGTTGTAAGACTCTCTGTGGTACCTGAACTGGTTGTAGGACTCTCTGTGGTACCTGAACTGGCTGTAGGACTCTCTGTGGTACCTGAACTGGTTGAAGGACTCTTTCTGGTACCTGAACTGCCTGTAGAACTCTCTGTGGTACCTGAACTGGCTGTAGGACTCTCTGTGGTACCTGAACTGGTTGAAGGACTCTTTCTGGTACCTGAACTGCCTGTAGAACTCTCTGTGGTACCTGAACTGGTTGTAGGACTCTCTGTGGTACCTGAACTGGCTGTAGGACTCTCTGTGGTACCTGAACTGGCTGTAGGACTCTCTGTGGTACCTGAACTGGCTGTAGGACTCTCTGTGGTACCTGAACTGGCTGTAGGACTCTCTGTGGTACCTGAACTGGTTGTAGGACTCACTATGGTACCTGAACTGGCTGTAGGACTCTCTGTGGTACCTGAACTGGCTGTAGGACTCTTTGTGATACTGCACTGGTTGTAGGACTCTCTGTGGTACCCTGAACTGGCTGTAGGACTCTCTGTGGTACCTGAACTGGTTATAGGACTCTTTGTGGTACCTGAACTGCCTGTAGAACTCTCTGTGGTACCTGAACTGGCTGTAGGACTCTCTGTGGTACCTGAACTGGCTGTAGAACTCTCTGTGGTACCTGAACTGGCTGTAGGACTCTCTGTGGTACCTGACCTGGCTGTAGGAGTCTCTGTGGTACCTGAACTGGTTGTAGGACTCTCTGTGGTATTTGAACTGGTTGTAGGACTCTCTGTGGTACCTGAACTGGCTGTAGGACTCTCTGTGGTACCTGAACTGGTTGTAGGACTCTCTGTGGTACCTGAACTGATTGTAGGACTCTCTGTGGTACCTTAACTGGTTGTAGGACTCTCTGTGGTACCTTACCTGGTTGTAGGACTCTCTGTGGTACCTGAACTGGCTGTAGGAGTCTCTGTGGTACCTGAACTGGATGTAGGACTCTCTGTGGTACCCTAACTGGTTGTAGGACTCTCTGTGGTACGTGAACTGGCTGTAGGACTCTCTGTGGTACCTGAACTGGTTGTAGGACTCTCTGTGGTACCTGAACTGGTTGTAAGACTCTCTGTGGTACCTGAACTGTATGTAGGACTCTCTGTGGTACCTGAACTGGCTGTTTGTGACTCTCTGTGGTACTTGAACTACCTCCTGGATTCTCTCTGGTACCTGAACTGGCTGTATGTGACTCTATGTGGTACCTGAACTGGCTGTAGGACTCTCTGTGGTACCTGAACTGGCTGTAGGACTCTCTGTGGTACCTGAACTGGCTGTAGGACTCTCTGTGGTACCTGAACTGGTTATAGGACTCTCTGTGGTACCTGAACTGGCTGTTTGTGACTCTCTGTGGTACCTGAACTGGCTCCAGGATGCTCTGTGGAACCTGAACTGGCTGTTTGTGACCCTATGTGGTAACTGAACTGGTTGTAGGACTCTCTGTGGTACCTGAACTGGTTGTAGGACTCTCTGTGGTATCTGAACTGGTTGTAAGACTCTCTGTGGTACCTGAACTGGTTGTAGGACTCTCTGTGGTACCTGAACTGGCTGTAGGACTCTCTGTGGTACCTGAACTGGCTGTAGGACTCTCTGTGGTACCTGCACTGGTTGTAGGACTCTCTGTGGTACCTGAACTGGCTGTTTGTGACTCTATGTGGTACCTGAACTGGCTGTAAGACTCTCTGTGGTACCTGAACTGGCTGTAGGACTCTCTGTGGTACTTGAACTGGTTGTAGGACTCTCTGTGGTACCTGAACTGGTTGTAGGACTCTCTGTGGTACCTGAACTGGCTGTTTGTGACTCTATGTGGTACCTGAACTGGCTTTAGGACTCTCTGTGGTACCTGAACTGGTTGTAGGACTCTCTGTGGTACCTGAACTGGTTGTAGGACTCTCTGTGGTACCTGAACTGGCTGTAGGACTCTCTGTGGTACCTGAACTGGCTGTTTGTGACTCTCTGTGGTACTTGAACTACCTCCTGGATTCTCTGTGGTACCTGAACTGGCTGTTTGTGACTCTATGTGGTACCTGAACTGGCTGTAGGACTCTCTGTGGTACCTGAACTGGCTGTAGGACTCTCTGTGGTACCTGAACTGGCTGTAAGACTCTCTGTGGTACCTGAACTGGTTATAGGACTCTCTGTGGTACCTGAACTGGCAGTTTGTGACTCTCTGTGGTACCTGAACTGGCTCCAGGATGCTCTGTGGAACCTGAAATGGCTGTTTGTGACCCTATGTGGTAACTGAACTGGTTGTAGGACTCTCTGTGGTACCTGAACTGGTTGTAGGACTCTCTGTGGTACCTGAACTGGTTGTAAGACTCTCTGTGGTACCTGAACTGGTTGTAGGACTCTCTGTGGTACCTGAACTGGCTGTAGGACTCTCTGTGGTACCTGAACTGGCTGTAGGACTCTCTGTGGTACCTGCACTGGTTGTAGGACTCTCTGTGGTACCTGAACTGGCTGTATGTGACTCTATGTGGTACCTGAACTGGCTGTAGGACTCTCTGTGGTACCTGAACTGGCTGTATGACTCTCTGTGGTACTTGAAATGGTTGTAGGACTCTCTGTGGTACCTGAACTGGTTGTAGGACTCTCTGTGGTACCTGAACTGGCTGTTTGTGACTCTATGTGGTACCTGAACTGGCTTTAGGACTCTCTGTGGTACCTGAACTGGTTGTAGGACTCGTTTTGGTACCTGAACTGGCGGTAGGACTCTCTGTGGTACCTGAACTGGTTGTAGGACTCGCTGTGGTACCTGAATTGGTTGTAGGACTCTCTGTGGTACCTGAACTGGTTGTAGGACTCTCTGTGGTACCTGAACTGGTTGTAGGACTATCTGTGGTACCTGAACTGGTTGTAGGACTCGTTTTGGTACCTGAACTGGCTGTAGGACTCTCTGTGGTACCTGAACTGGTTGTAGGACTCGCTGTGGTACCTGAATTGGTTGTAGGACTCTCTGTGGTACCTGAACTGGCTGTAGGAGTCTCTGTGGTATCTGAACTGGTTGTAGGACTCTCTGTGGTACCTGAACTGGCTGTAAGACTCTCTGTGGTACCTGAACTGGTTGTAGGACTCTCTGTGGTACCTTAACTGGTTGTAGGACTCTCTGTGGTACCTTAACTGGTTGTAGGACTCTCTGTGGTACCTTAACTGGTTGTAGGACTCTCTGTGGTACCTTAACTGGTTGTAGGACTCTCTGTGGTACCTGAACTGGCTGTAGGACTCTATGTGGTACTTGAACTGGCTGTTTGTGACTCTCTGTGGTACTTGAACTAGCTCCTGGATTCTCTGTGGTACCTGAACTGGCTGTATGTGACTCTATGTGGTACCTGAACTGGTTGTAGGACTCTCTGTGGTACCTTAACTGGTTGTAGGACTCTCTGTGGTACCTTAACTGGTTGTAGGACTCTCTGTGGTACCTTAACTGGTTGTAGGACTCTCTGTGGTACCTTAACTGGTTGTAAGACTCTCTGTGGTACCTGAACTGGCTGTAGGACTCTATGTGGTACTTGAACTGGCTGTTTGTGACTCTCTGTGGTACTTGAACTAGCTCCTGGATTCTCTGTGGTACCTGAACTGGCTGTATGTGACTCTATGTGGTACCTGAACTGGCTGTAGGACTCTCTGTGGTACCTGAACTGGCTGTAGGACTCTCTGTGGTACCTGAACTGGCTGTAGAACTCTCTGTGGTACCTGAACTGGCTGTAGGAGTCTCTGTGGTACCTGAACTGGATGTAGGACTCTCTGTGGTACCTGAACTGGCTGTAGGACTCTCTGTGGTACCTGAACTGGCTGTTTGTGACTCTCTGTGGTACTTGAACTAGCTCCTGGATTCTCTGTGGTACCTGAACTGGCTGTATGTGACTATGTGGTACCTGAACTGGCTGTAGGACTCTCTGTGGTACCTGAACTGGCTGTAGGACTCTCTGTGGTACCTGAACTGGCTGTAGAACTCTCTGTGGTACCTGAACTGGCTGTAGGACTCTCTGTGGTACCTGAACTGGCTGTAGGAGTCTCTGTGGTACCTGAACTGGATGTAGGACTCTCTGTGGTACCCTAACTGGTTGTAGGACTCTCTGTGGTACCTGAACTGGCTGTAGGACTCTCTGTGGTACCTGAACTGGTTGTAGGACTCTCTGTGGTACCTGAACTGGTTGTAAGACTCTCTGTGGTACCTGAACTGGTTGTAGGACTCTCTGTGGTACCTGAACTGGCTGTAGGACTCTCTGTGGTACCTGAACTGGCTGTTTGTGACTCTCTGTGGTACTTGAACTACCTCCTGGATTCTCTGTGGTACCTGAACTGGCTGTATGTGACTCTATGTGGTACCTGAACTGGCTGTAGGACTCTCTGTGGTACCTGAACTGGCTGTAGGACTCTCTGTGGTACCTGAACTGGCTGTTTGTGACTCTCTGTGGTACTTGAACTAGCTCCTGGATTCTCTGTGGTACCTGAACTGGCTGTATGTGACTCTATGTGGTACCTGAACTGGCTGTAGGACTCTCTGTGGTACCTGAACTGGCTGTAGGACTCTCTGTGGTACCTGAACTGGCTGTAGAACTCTCTGTGGTACCTGAACTGGCTGTAGGACTCTCTGTGGTACCTGAACTGGCTGTAGGAGTCTCTGTGGTACCTGAACTTGTTGTAGGACTCTCTGGGGTACCTGAACTGGCTGTAGGACTCTCTGTGGTACCTGAACTGGCTGTTTGTGACTCTCTGTGGTACTTGAACTACCTCCTGGATTCTCTGTGGTACCTGAACTGGCTGTATGTGACTCTATGTGGTACCTGAACTGGCTGTAGGACTCTCTGTGGTACCCGAACTGGCTGTAGGACTCTCTGTGGTACCTGAACTGGCTGTAGGACTCTCTGTGGTACCTGAACTGGTTATAGGACTCTCTGTGGTACCTGAACTGGCTCCAGGATGCTCTGTGGAACCTGCACTGGCTGTTTGTGACTCTATGTGGTAACTGAACTGGTTGTAGGACTCTCTGTGGTACCTGAACTGGTTGTAGGACTCTTTGTGGTACCTGAACTGGTTGTAAGACTCTCTGTGGTACCTGAACTGGTTGTAGGACTCTCTGTGGTACCTGAACTGGCTGTAGGACTCTCTGTGGTACCTGAACTGGCTGTAGGACTCTCTGTGGTACCTGCACTGGTTGTAGGACTCTCTGTGGTACCTGAACTGGCTGTTTGTGACTCTATGTGGTACCTGAACTGGCTGTAGGACTCTCTGTGGTACCTGAACTGGCTGTAGGACTCTCTGTGGTACTTGAACTGGTTGTAGGACTCTCTGTGGTACCTGAACTGGTTGTAGGACTCTCTGTGGTACCTGAACTGGTTGTAGGACTCTCTGTGGTACCTGAACTGGCTGGTTGTGACTCTATGTGGTACTTGAACTGGCTTTAGGACTCTCTGTGGTACCTGAACTGGTTGTAAGACTCTCTGTGGTACCTGAACTGGTTGTAGGACTCTCTGTGGTACCTGAACTGGCTGTAGGACTCTCTGTGGTACCTGAACTGGCTGTTTGTGACTCTCTGTGGTACTTGAACTACCTCCTGGATTCTCTGTGGTACCTGAACTGGCTGTATGTGACTCTATGTGGTACCTGAACTGGCTGTAGGACTCTCTGTGGTACCTGAACTGGCTGTAGGACTCTCTGTGGTACCTGAACTGGCTGTAGGACTTTCTGTGGTACCTGAACTAGTTATAGGACTCTCTGTGGTACCTGAACTGGCTGTTTGTGACTCTCTGTGGTACCTGAACTGGCTCCAGGATGCTCTGTGGAACCTGAAATGGCTGTTTGTGACCCTATGTGGTAACTGAACTGGTTGTAGGACTCTCTGTGGTACCTGGACTGGTTGTAGGACTCTCTGTGGTACCTGAACTGGTTGTAAGACTCTCTGTGGTACCTGAACTGGTTGTAGGACTCTCTGTGGTACCTGAACTGGCTGTAGGACTCTCTGTGGTACCTGAACTGGCTGTACGACTCTCTGTGGTACCTGCACTGGTTGTAGGACTCTCTGTGGTACCTGAACTGGCTGTTTGTGACTCTATGTGGTACCTGAACTGGCTTCAGGACTCTCTGTGGTACCTGAACTGGCTGTAGGACTCTCTGTGGTACTTGACCTGGTTGTAGGACTCTCTGTGGTACCTGAACTGGTTGTAGGACTCTCTGTGGTACCTGAACTGGCTGTTTGTGACTCTATGTGGTACCTGAACTGGCTTTAGGACTCTCTGTGGAACCTGGAATGGTTGTAGGACTCGTTTTGGTACCTGAACTGGCTGTAGGACTCTCTGTGGTACCTGAACTGGTTGTAGGACTCGCTGTGGTACCTGAATTGGTTGTAGGACTCTCTGTGGTACTTGAACTGGTTGTAGGACTCTCTGTGGTACCTGAACTGGTTGTAGGACTATCTGTGGTACCTGAACTGGTTGTAAGACTCTCTGTGGTACCTGAACTGGTTGTAGGACTCTCTGTGGTACCTGAACTGGCTGTAGGACTCTCTTTGGTACCTGAACTGGCTGTAGGACTCTCTGTGGTACCTGAACTGGCTGTAGGACTCTCTGTGGTACCTGAACTGGTTGTAGGACTCTTTCTGGTACCTGAACTGCCTGTAGAACTCTCTGTGGTACCTGAACTGGCTGTAGGGATCTCTGTGGTACCTGAACTGGCTGTAGGACTCTCTGTGGTACCTGAACTGGTTGTAGGACTCTCTGTGGTACCTGAACTGGTTATATGACTCTCTGTGGTACCTGAACTGGCTGTAGGATTCTCTGTGGTACCTGAACTTGCTGTAGGACTCTCTGTGGTATCTGAACTGGCTGTAGGACTCTCTGTGGTACCTGAACTGGTTGTAGGACTCTCTATGGTACCTGAAGTGGCTGTAGAACTCTCTGTGGTACCTGAACTGGCTGTAGGACTCTCTGTGGTACCTGCACTGGTTGTAGGACTCTCTGTGGTACCTGAACTGGCTGTAGGACTCTCTGTGTTACCTGAACTGGTTGTAGGACTCTTTGTGGTACCTGAACTGGCTGTAGAACTCTCTGTGGTACCTGAACTGGCTGTAGGACTCTCTGTGGTACCTGAACTGGCTGTAGAACTCTCTGTGGTACCCGAACTGGCTGTAGGACTCTCTGTGGTACCTGAACTGGCTTTAGGAGTCTCTGTGGTACCTGAACTGGTTGTAGGACTCTCTGTGGTACCTGAACTGGTTGTAGGACTCTCTGTGGTACCTGAACTGGCTGTAGGACTCTCTGTGGTACCTGAACTGGTTGTAGGACTCTCTGTGGTACCTGAACTGGCTGTAGGACTCTCTGTGGTAC